>PVJX010002009.1:9521-141432 GCA_004027295.1 Dolichotis patagonum
AAAAAAAAAAAAAAAAAAAAGGAAAGATGTTCCAAGAACCACTCTTACTTCCTGGCAGGGAGGAACCGACCAATCAGTCCTAGGTAGTCAGTTTTGGGCTCAATGTCCAGGTAAACCTTCTAGCAGGTTTTGTGAAGGCACAACCTGGGGAGCTGCTGAATGCTGTCACCTGGCTTGTTCAAGTAGAAATTCAGCCAGTATGGACAAAGGTGTTCACCAAAAAGTGAATACAATCCAAACCCTAAACGAGGAAGTTAATAATAATGGCTAATGGTATTATAAATGAGTGGTAGTTACAACATTTTTGTAATCTCTCTCTCTCTCTCTCTCTCTCTCTCTCTCTCTCTCTGTGTGTGTGTGTGTGTGTGTGTTATCCCTCAACAAAGGGTGTGTGAGATAGACATTGTCATTAACTTTTAAAGATGAAAACCAGAAACTTGAAACCCAAGAGAAGTGATCTGTTTAAAATCACGCAGCTACTAGGCATTCCAATTCAGGCTGCTTGTTTTTGAGTTCCGCACCTGTGCTCTTAACCAGATGCAGTCTTCGAAGGTCCCATTTTTGCACCAGGATTCCAAGTAGGGTAGGGTGGCATCTCTCAGGCCTGGATTGCCTGCACACTTTGTATGCTGCATGCATCACACTTCCCAAAGGGCGCTGATGGCTTCTCCAAGTGACTGGCCAGGAAGTTGGGACCTTTAAACCCATGGAACAGCTCGTTGCCCCTGGAGATCCCTCTCCTGAATCCTGTGGACCAGTGGGCAGAATCTGAGCCC
Organism: Dolichotis patagonum; assembly: GCA_004027295.1. NCBI lineage: Eukaryota > Metazoa > Chordata > Mammalia > Rodentia > Caviidae > Dolichotis > Dolichotis patagonum. Next base: position 10,298 of record PVJX010002009.1, read on the forward strand.
ACTGGAATACTCAGGCTGAAGGGAAGCGCTGCTGTCCTCAGATCTCCCGCTCTCCAGCCAGCCGGTCCCTCTGTCCCCTCCTGGTGCCACTTCCCACTGCACCTACACTATGCTTTGCCAGGAAGCTGGAAGGCGCGCGCGGATGGTCCTGAACCTGCCAGGCCTCTACTTCACACCCTCTTCCTCCTCCAGACTACCGAGAGACACCCAAGGAGGCGACCAGCCCAAGGTCACAGCCCCAGCCAGGAAACCCAGGTGCCCAGGTCGGCGCGCTGCCCAGGCGTTGGCACACTTTCTTTCTCGTCGCCCTCCGCAAGAGCTGGCTTCACCCAACAACTCCTCTGGCTCGCCCCACCCCCAGCTCCCCGGAGTCCCTCCTGGCGCCCGGCAGCCTCCAGGGCCCACGGCTTCCTTCCCACTCTTCCCTTCCGCCCGGGTCCCACGCCGGAGTCGCCCTCACGCCTCCCGCGGCCCACGGGAGCCCAGCTTTCTGGGCGAGCAGAGCGCCCCAGCGGCGGACGGCGGGGACACTGAGGCAGCGGGGCGCACCGGTCCCGTCCCTGTCCCCGTCCCTCCCGGCGCCCGCACCTGGAAGGAGGCGCCGATCACAGTGACGTCCTCCGCGCGGCTTCCCCGCACCCTCCCGCCCGTAGGCGAGCCGCCTCCTTCGGGAAGTCCCCGAGTGTCCCTCGGAGCCCACGAAGGTGTGGCCGTGTGGCCCGCCCCCACGAGGGCCGACCCCAGAGGAGGGGCGCTTCTTCCTCCTGCCCGCCGGTCCGGGCCGCGAGGCTCGCTCTCCGCGCTCCCTCCCGGGCGCCCTCGCCACCCATGTGCCAGCCGCCACCCCGCGCCCGGGACGCGCGCGCCATGGACTCGGGCCCCGGCTCCCGGGGAGCGGCCGCCTTTGGGTTGGAAGATTAGCGGAGGTGGGCGGGGAGCTGGCCAACCCCCCTCACGCTGCTCCATGAAGATTCTTGCGCTTTCCCTGAAGAAAGGAGTGCATATGCTGCAGTGTCTCTGTGGAAGGAGCCTGAGGACCAGCGACAGCCAAAGCGGTGAGCGCTGGTGGATTCCCCAGCCCCCCAGCCCTGTGCCTGCGCCCCAAGGCGCGCACCCCGCGCCGGCCGGGCCCGCTGCGCCTCCCTCCCCTTCTTTATTCCGCCAAAGGGAGGGTAGGAAGGCGGTGCTGCACTGGCCGAGGCGTGTGTGTGTGTGTGTGTGTGTGCGCGCTGGAAATCTCTGAAGTCATCAGCGCTCGCGCCGGCTGTGGCCCGGCGCCCGCGCTGGACCCGCGGGTCTCTTTCCAGCGCGCCGGTGACCTGCTTCGCGCCTCCTGGAGCCTCGCGCCTCGTGATTTGCGAGGGCAGCTGAGACGTGGAGCTGTTTAGTGTCTCTGGAGCGAGAAGTAGCTGGTGGCTTGGACAGGAGAGGGGACTTTTAAACAGGTGGCTGGCAAGGCAGGTAGTGTCTCTGATGGTTCCTGTGTTGTCTAAAAAGTGGACCTCTGGCGATCTAGAGCTTGAGGCTTAAGTTTTTCATGGAGTTCAACAGACGTTTGTCCTTGGTGCTAAAGTAGGAGAGGCCCGCTTAGCCATGGCCTTTTTCGGGAGGAAAAGAAGAAAATCAGATCCTTCGAATGACTTGTAATATTGCAAATTAAAAACAAAGCAAAACAAAACAGCAAAACTAACAGCAAATAAGTGATTCTATTTTCCTAAAGCCTTAAATAAAAGATGTACTGCTTCATGGTCAAAATTTTAAGTTCCTTTTAGAGCAATCATCTATTCATCTCGCAAGTGCTAATTCAGGGTCTGTGTTTTTTCTTATTAAAAATTGAGAGTGGGCTGTGAATATAGCTCAGGAGCGCGGCACTTGCCAGGCAAGCCCCAGGTCCTGAGTTCCATTCCTGGTACCAAAAAACAAAAAAATGTGGAGGAAGAGCAAAGGTCCTCTGTGGTGTCTGAAGAAGTGTCTCTGGAACAGAATATATTTGGGGAACCGTTAAGTTTCAAGTAACTTTATTACACAAAACTTTAAAAACATTATAATAGGTCTTGCGTTGGAAACTTCTTGCTATTTTGGGGGATCAGGTTCATTTGATCGTGGCACCTGTTTTCACTGTCCTGGAGTTCTGTAAATTATGCTTAGAAGGCATCGAGGTTTCATTCATCTTTTCTAAATCTTTGTGTGGTTACTCACTAGTCAAAATGAAGAATAATGCTATTTTAGGAGCAACTATTTAGATCATTTAGCTGTATGTGAAATATGAGAACACACTTTTTTGACATGAAATTAGCTATGAGTTCTCTCACTTTTACTTCTGTGTAACTCAGATTATATAGACATTCTTTTTGTTTTGTCACCATCTTTGTAAGTACTAAAGCACATTGTATCATATTTTAAACTAAGAGACTTCAGGTTTAAGTTTGAGCCATTGATGTTAATGTTAATATGGTAACATTAACATTATGGCATCATATGTAACTGGAATTGGTTTCTTTGATGTGAAAATTTTTAAGTGTTTATTGTGTGTAGTAAAAACAGGAAACTTGGTCATGTAAAGTTAGGTAAGATATTCAAATAACTTACCATCACTTTTCCAAATGCAAACAAAAAATTAATAGATACCTATATGACTGGCAAGCATTGATTGTTGCAAACAAGGGACTTATCCAGAGTTAAGAGATCTGGTTGCAAAATCATTACAAAACTTTAAAATTCATAATTTGTATCAGAAAAAGTGGAAACAGTGGTAACTCTTACCTGGTCCCCATATCTGACATCTGCCTTGATTTATTGTGATTCTCGGAGAACTTTTCTGTATTATTTATTTCTATATTTTTACTTTGTGGAGTAGGTATTTGATCTTTGGGAACTATCATTCTAGAGCAATTCTTTAAAATGATAAAATCTCAAGAAAAGAACATAAAGATTCTTTCCTACTCTTTCTACAGAAGCAATATAGTGTTATTTACTAAGTGTTTCTGGAATTATACTGCCTTTGTTTGAATTGTAGCTCTTTTAGCTTATGACTGTGCATAATTAATAGAAGCTTGCTATCACTCAGTTTATGCATAAGTCTAAGCTATGATTGATACCTACCTTATAAATTGTTGTAAAGATTGAATTAATTAATAATAGTGGAAGATTTAATGGAACTCTCAGTGTATGCCAAGCACTATTCCAAGGGCTTTAAGCTTATCATGTGTAACTTGCTTAGTATATTTTTGTCTTTTATTTTCAGTTGATTTCTTTTATGTGACTTGTGCCATTAGCATGACATCACAGCAATTCTGTGTGTAATGTTGGTATGCCCAGTGTTTATGTTCAAATTGGGGTAAAGACACCAGAAATTCTTCATGGAGTAAATCATAAAAAATGAACTGTATTAAACTCCAATTTTTAAAAATTGGATAAAAATACAGTAATATTCTGAGCCATGTCAACATGTAATAACAGATTTTCATGTGAACTACTTCCCCATTATTTTACAACTGAAGTAAATAAGACTCACAGGAAGGAATGAACTTAATTTGTTATAATAGGTAGAGAGATTTATTAGCAGATGATGAATTTTTTGGAATGATAGATAATTTAACAGTTTAGATGTTATCAAATAAATGGGCTATAAAAGTAAAACTAATGATTAATTTTTAGCTTTTCAGTATAACTAAAATATTTTATTTCTCCTAACTTTTCTCTTACCAAACAGTCATGTTTTGTCTAATAATCCATTACATTAGTTTATAAATCCTTTGTACTTCAGTAGGGCAGAGATAAATTGAGCTATCAAATCAATGCTAGTCTTAGACAAGGTTAAATTATTTGGGGGTTGCTATATTATCAGTCTTTTATGATACTTTCCCCCTCTTTTTTCATTTATCAGAGTAGGATAATTTTTAAGCATAGGGAACCCATTCTCTAAGGTGGATTACAAATTTAAAATTCTAAACGTTTTTGCTCTGGTGTGTGGCTTTTCTATGAACCTGATAAATACTAAGTTTCAAGTATTTCAAATTCAAAAGGAGCATAAAGCAGGCTTGTTTTTCTCAAGGGAAGGGACTTTTACAGACAGCTAGGCTCATGGAAGAGAAATGGTTGAAACAATACCTTGCATGCTTGTCCCCATTCCTCTGAAGATGTAATTGAGGGAAAGCAGAAGCATTCTATTAAAGAGGTCAGTGTTGTCCATTTCTCATCACTTTGGCTTCCAACACCTCCCTAATGCTGGAGAAGACAGATTCCTGTCCTAATCTTCAGGCTCTAGAGAAAGCTGAGTTGATCTCAGCTTGAACAAAAAGGGCAACATTTTGGTAGCAAATCCCTACAATTCTTGTAGATAAGCATGTAGATGTGTGTGTGTGTGTGTGTGTACAAGTGTTCCTTGTTTTCTTGTGCTCTCACTCTTAGTCCAGAGAATCACCCTTATTTTCTATATGCTTATGACTGGTTTGTGGTATTTACTGAGAGACTTCTGAGCCTGGAAGTACACAGGATGTTTCGAAATTGAACTAACAATCACATCAAGTTTCCTTAGTGTGGAATTGAATCTTTCTGGGCAAAAGTAATTCATCAATTAGCTATACTAAAAACATGTAACTAAAACCCAGCCATTGTTTTCAAGTATCATATGTGCGTGCAAATGAAAACTACCCACGTACTGTCACATTGCATCAGAAGCTTACCTATCTAAGGTGTCTGGGGTCAAATTACACAATGGGAAAGTGAAATGATTCCAGAACAGATATTTGATTACAAGGTAGTTATTTGCCCCACGACAGCTGCTCTGGCTCCAATGGGGAGCAGAAAGAGAATAAAGAGCCACCCCCCCAACCCCTACCCTATAAGCAGTGGGCTGATTTGGAGGAAGTCAGGCTGAGATAATAGCAACTAAAGTAAACAAACATACAAACAAAACAAAACAAAACCAAAACACTTAATGCTTATATTGTTTGAGTGACTTTGCTGGCTTAAGCCTGGTCTGGGCATCTACCTGGAGGACGGCTGTGTGCCCTGTCGCAACTTTGGGTTATTTCCTTTTGTCTTGTGTTTGAAATCCAGTGTTTTGTTCCATTTTACTGTTTTGTTTTATTCTTGTATCTGGTAAACTGAGAAACTATTTTGAAGATAACAATATGCAATACAGCTACCCTTACTAAATTCCTATTGTCTTGAAAACCTATATAGCTGTTGTTGTTTTTATTTGTTGTTGTTTTGCTTTTGTTATTTTTTATTTCTTTACTTCCTGATTTTCCCGTTGTTTTCTTTTTTATCTTTAAAATAAAAAAGAATCGTTTGTTGTAAATTTATTTCCCAAGTAAGGCTGCTCTGTGACTATTAAAGCAATTATTTAGAACTCTACTGTACTTGTAAGTATCCATATCACCTTTAATCTCTTCGCATTTTTTGAAAAGATGTACATAATAGATGCCTTCTACCAAATGAAGTAACATGTTTATTAACTGAGGACATTTTAGATTTACGTTCAGTCTTCAGAAATCTATCAAAGCAAAAAACTCCAAACAAAACAAAACAAAACAAAAAACACTAAAATTCTCATTTTGAAGTTGTGTATTCAGTTTTTAAACATTGTTTAAATTTTGAAATGAGTGGTATTAGTAGGTAACTGCCTTCAATTATCCCTTTTTGTAAAACTTTACTGAAAGAAATTTCTTATTTATTCACAATAATTACCTTCATTGTAGAATCTCTTAGTTGGATTTTATATCAGAAGGTTTAAATTCTTTACTCTTTCAGTGATACCCCAATGGTTAAAATAAATGAGTTATTTGATATGTAAAATGCTAATTTTTCTTCCATGGCTTTTATTTTGAAAACATTTTTGTTGTTTTGCATGAAATTCTCAATATAAATGTCAGTCATTACAATTTATCCTTCATTGTTGGCTTATTAGTTTTGGAGTGGTATTAGACAGCAAATTGATAAGTGACTGTTCTGTGGAAATGTAATAGTTACTAGGAATTTCACATAGGTGTAATCCTTTAGAGTAGCTTTAGGTTCACAGCATAATTGAGACTGTACAGTGATGCTCCCTGTTACCAATGTCTTCCATCGAGGGGTGCATTTGTCACCAGGGATGGACCTCCATCAACATATTACCGCCCAGAGTCCATAGGGTGCATTAGAGTGCATTGTTGGTTTTGTGCCTTCCATTAGTTTGAACAAATGTGCGATGGCGTGTATTTGTCTTTATAATGTATTTTTACTGTCTGAACAATTCTCTTTAATCTACCTATTCATTCCTCACTGTTCCTTAACGCTAAAACCCAGCAATCTTTTCATTGTCTCCATACTTTTGCCTTTTCCAGACTACAGATAGTTGGAATAACAGAGTATGTATCCTTTATAATACTGAATTCTTTCCCTCAGTAATATGTACTTTTGTTCTCTCTATGACTTTTCCTAATTTAATAGTTCATGTCTTTCATTTCTTAATAGTTCATTTCAAACAGTAGAACAATATTCTGTTGTTTGGATGTTCCACAGCTTATGTCCATTCACATACTGAAGGACAATTTGGTTATTTTCAGTTTTGGAAATTAGGAATAAACTGTCTGTAAACATGAATGTAAATGTTTTTGTGTGAGCGTGAATTGCAGAGTACCTGTACATTTTGCATCCTTTCCAACAATGTATTTGAGTTCTTGGTGCTCTACACCCTTACCAGGGTTTAGGGTTTGAATGTTTCAGTTTTGGGCATTCCAGTAGGTGTGTGGTGATAGCTCATTGCTTTAATTTGCAGCTCCCTATTGGGCATTATCAAGTTGGACAGCTTCATATGCTTACTTTCCATGTCTGTTCATGTCTTCTGACTGTTTTCTTATCATTCACTTCCTCACTATAGAGTTATCATTACCACTTTTCATCCAATATTTTGGTTCCACCCTTTGGTCCATTGCAGGATAGTCTTGTCACTTTCCTTAGAAGTTAGAAGTGGCTACATTATTTGCATTGGCAAACGAAACATAAATAGACATGAAAGTTTACACTGTCCAGAGCACAGTTCACCTCAAGCTGTTTGCTACTGCTGATGCTGAAGGTAATGGTCACTCTGTTAGCCTGTGTCCCTGAGGACTCACAGTGGTGAGACCCCACCATAGGAGCCATGATGGACATTTAGTACAAATGAAAGGTTAAAGGCTCTCTTTTTAAATAGCTTTATTTTAAGGTACTTTGTTACCTATTCTACTGTGACTGATATAAGGTAATGCTGCCTACAATAATAAGAATTAGTGGAAGATTTCTAGGTTATGTTTAGGATTCTTTCTGATGAAAACATTACAAGTTGTCTTTGATGTCTTCAGTGTATTATGAATAAATATATTGGCTTCACTCATAGTCTTTCAATAATTATTTTCACAAACAAAAATTTGTAGTTTTTTAAAATCACATTTCTAGTAAATTAACAACAACACAAACAAGCAATTACAACACACATTCTGGCTTTAAGATTTGCCATACTTCAGATCAGCAAACAATCGAGGTTTTGTGTTAGTCTTTGGTTGGTACATTTTCTTTAAATGACATCTATTTCTTTACTGGGGATGTAGTGGATCTCTGTTGATGTTCTCCAGGTATTTTGTGATTATCATTTCAAAATCATGATTTAATTTTCCTAACCTTTATGGATCAGTTAATCTGTTCTCCTTCTCCTGAAATGTATGAATTGCCTTTTGGTTCTAGCAATCATACCTAGTAAAGAATTAGCTATATGACCTGAAAATCAGAGACAATGTGTATAGTATATTTCACTACTACTGCAGCTTTTGCAGGCAAATGCAAATAAGCAATATTTTTCTTCTTCAACTTTGTAAACTAAGAGTGGGTTCACTGGAAATAACGTCAGAATAGCTCTTTATGTTGGGAGGGACAGAACTCAATGCTTGCATCCAGGACGTAGACCAAGGATGCATTGCCTGGCTCTGAATTTACTAGAGCAGAAAAGAGGAAGAAAAACAGACTTTTCCCAAAGCCTAAAATACATATATCATGTCAACTAACTTTCCCCAATGGTACCTCTGTTCTTTCTCTGCCCTTTCCTTCAAACAGAAAAGCAAACAAACAAAACACATGTTTTGACTTTAAGAGTCACCATATTGCAGATCAGCAAACAATCTAGGTTCTGTGTAGTTTGGACCTATCAGGAAATACCTACTGTACTTACAAGCAAAAGTATATAAAGGGAGAGTACATGCCCAAAGTGAAATAATTGCAAGACTCAATTTGCTTCAGGTTAACAAACTTTAACCAAGTTTAGAGATTTGATAGTGAGAATCACTTCAAAGAAGGAATAATTAATTCATTTTAGAATTTCTATTAATATTGCTGAGCTTGAAAAGCATGCAGGAGTTCAAAAATAAATGCTAGGAGATGACATATGAGGGTCACAAAGGAAAGCCATAATGCTTTTGCACATTTCATTGTAAGAATGTGTTTCAATGAAAACAAGATGAAGATATCAAAAAAGGTTTTCACAAAAGCAGTTATCCTACAACCCAGTCCAAGCCTACACATGGCCCAATCCAAGCCTACACATGGCCCACGCTCAGATATCTTGCTTAGTTGTCTATATTGTACCTCTCCTCTGCTCCCACTCTAACATGTCACATTTACTCACAGATACATGGTAATATATCAGTTTCTTAGAAAGTTTCAAGTACAAGTTACATTCTGTAGTATGAGAGATATAAAAAGACATCCGGGGGTGCTTATAGATCCATTCTCTTGATTTCTATGGGCGATCTTGAAACAATGAAACTTTTTCATTTTGTTCAACTTGGTATAGCAGTTGTTGTCTTTATGCCATGCTAATTTCCGGCATCCTATTATGAATGCCATGTCTGAATATTTCTTCTAATGCCATTTAGTACAGGGCATTCGAATCTTCTCGGGTGCCAATCAGAAAGATACTGTGAAGCTGCCAAGATAATCTCTCTTGCTGAAATTATTTTTCTTGTTTATACATAAGCTTCTAGTACCATCCTACCCCTCCACTCATTACTGTTTATAGAAACGATAGCATTGCAGTTGGTGTTACTGATTGCCCACGTTGTTGCTTCAATGAAGCCAGCTGGGATGCAATTGCATGGTCTTTAAATAAAACTTAGTGGCACAAAATGAATCTTTTTTGATAGGAGAGGGGTTGTTGCTAACTGCATCATTTTCTAAGGCACTAATTATTTGCTTAACTTGGAGGAACTTGAGAAACAGTGAGTCGTGATGCTGCTGATTCAGTGTCTGACCTTGACATTTAGGGACTTGTGGGTGTACAGCAGAGCTAGTCTTTATGAAGCCATTCTCAAATGCACAGTGATGATCCCTTCACCCTCCACCCATGCTGGCACTGTGTAAACAACGCATTGACTGGAGGACGTGGATGTGTCTATAGTTTTAGCTATTCAAACGCTGAGGCTAAAAGATTATTTGAGATAAAAGATGAGGGGCATTTGTGATATGCGCTAAACTAGCCTGGTAACTGTATTCACAAACAGCTTGAGGATTATCTGGAAATGGTAAGGAGTAGCATAAAAAGTGGGTGTTGCATTTTCTAAATCTGCCACAATATGGAAAATGAAGAACGTTAATCACTATCTTTGGCCTTCGGCTCGCTAATCTCATCATGGGATTGTTAGGATAGCGTATTTCCTTATATGGTGCCAGTAAGGAAAGTGTGGCTTCTCCAAGTAAAGATTTATATGTCCATGTACATTTATTTCATCCTGAAGATCTTAAAGTTTTAAGTGCATCTATATCTAAATTTTACGTGTATATTTATGAGTGTGTGTGTATGGGTGTGTGTGTATTGTTGGCAGATGTTATCACAAAATTATTACACCTTATTTCATTCCTGTGGGATTAAGCAATTATTGTAAATGTTGAAATATTTGAATTTTTTTAAAAAAGTAATTAGAAGAAACTCTTAATAATCATTCTTTGGAAAAGATGCTTTGGAAGTGGTGGGGAAGGGGGCTTTCTCTTTGTGCTGTTGTTGTATATGTGTGTGTGTGTGTGTGTGTGTGTGTGTGTGTGTGTGCTTGTGCACATATACATGCATATGCATGTATGTGCTGTATCTAATGTTTTCTATGTACTGACTTTATTTACGTATGTCAGGATGTAGATAGGAGGGAAATTAGGGCCCAGTTGTAGATTTTAAACTTATCTGTATTTAAAAACATTAACGGATGTGTCACTTTACACAAGATTTTCCTAAAACTGACTTTAAATTACTTAATAGGATATAATTAGCCTGATTGCTGGTGCTGAATAGTTAGGTCATACCCACGTTTCTACACCTTTCTGTAGATGCTGTTTTGGTAAATTATCCTGTGTAAAATTTTGGTGTACAGTGGGCTCGTGTGGGGTATGTCGGCAATCACTTTGCTTTCTGCTCCTTCTGTTTTTCTCCTTAATCATAGATTCAAAACAGTTGGGAAAAATAGAACATGTCAGGTGGATGGCTACTGAATGCATTTACTTTCTTATTGGGTTGTTATAATACTAGATTGGAAAATGGTGAAACTCAGTCCAAAGAGCTTTCTTCCAAAGTAAATCCTGCCATACACAGCTCACTAGAGGAAGGTCTACATCTGTAGGGTAGACTCCCCGCGATAAACACTCCAGGCTCATCCCTGTTGAGCTCAATCAAGTGAGAGTCAGAAAAACCTGCTATTCACATCGTCCTATAAAGGCAGGTCTAGGTACCCTGGGTAGGGCAGCATGGGTCCAGCCTTGGGCAAGTCCCACGGAGAACTCCTGGGGAGGCCAGGCCTCATCTGCCCCTCCTTCTCCCCCTGGTCTCACCCATCAGGCAAGATTTTCTTCTTGGCAAAGAAGTGAGAAGGGGGGATATCAAATCAAGACTGTGCCCAATGCTTTGGAAAACACAGAAGCACCTTCTTTTGTGGGTCAAGATGTACATATAGAACAGGGGAACGTGAGAATTAGCTCTCACACTGTGAAACTTTCAAAGGTATAAATATGAGTGCCAGTCTATGCTTACAGGCCAAAATGGAACCACATGACAAGGAGCATCTTGCATGTTTAGAGAAGACGAAAAATTCTGTTTTAGAAGGAGAAGAATAAGTGAAACATTTTGTGAGTAATGAAAGTGTTATGAATCAAAAGAGGGTTGTTTTAGTGGAAATTTTGCTTTTTATTTAATGTGTTGAGTTAATGGGAGAATGAAAGACCCTCCTGAGGTCATGTTATGCCTTCTTAGATAAGCAGCGTTCAAGGCTAAAGTGCAGATTAGATACATCATGATTGAAATCTGGCAGTTACATGGACCCTTACCAGGATGTACAGCTTGTCCCCAGCTGGCAGGTGTTCCTCTAGCACGTACTGTGACACGTGGACCTTTGGAGGTTGAGGAAGGTTTGGGAGATGTAATGGTTGAAACATTGTGTCAGCTTGAGAAGTTTAGAAGTTTAAGTGATTTATCAGGGGATCAGGGTCTTCATTTTGTAAACATCCTGAGCCTGCCCCAGAGAAGGGCAGGGAGACGGCGTGAGTGCTACACTAGTCCTAGGGGGAAGGGGTAGCTTGCTTACAAGATAGGGGAGGGGAAGAGGCTTTCTCTCCCTTTTGCTCTTGTTGCTTTTGCTATCTTCCCTCTGCCTGGAACTGTTGCCCCTCTGCCGTGCCACCCTGCCTCAGAGTCAGGGCATTTTGAAACTTCCACAAGCTGTGAGCTAAATAAACCTTTCCTTCTTTAATTTGGGGTCAGACTTTTGTCTCAGCAATGACACAAAAGTAATTAAGACAGGAGACAAACCTGGAATTTATAGCCTGCCTCTGGTATTCATTGACTGCATGGTTCTGAGGCAGTTTCTTGATTTTCCTATGCCTCGTATATAAAATGGGGCTTAATGATTGCACTTAGTGTTTAGGTTGATCTGAAGACAAGATGCATTAATGTCTGCTTACACCTAGGAGATAGTGCCCATGGAGGCAATACTGAATGCTTTCCGCTCTTCTTTCCCTTGCTTTTCATCCTTCTTCATGTTATCAAATATCAAATGCATGGCATTCATGTATGATTTACCCTACTTATCCTTTCTCTTAATTTATAGCCAAATAGTGCACCAATAGTAAATCTTTGAATATATTTAAATTTTAATCTGTATGTTGAGATTTTTCTCTAATATGTAATATAAGCCTTTATTTTAGTAAAAAGCAACCACCAAATATATGTAGACAATTTTCTTTATCAAGATGGCTACTTATTTACATAAAACTGTTAAATTCACTTTCATATTCAGAGCGTCCCTACAAATTTTGAATTTGATTTCATTTATAGAAACAGATGTATAATAGTAGTGGGATTAATTTGTCTCTGACAGACAGTTTCAGTGGTATTCTTTTAAGTAATTTTGGTAATTTAAACATTCAGCATTATGCCAGTACTACTTAACAGCCCACATGATATTTGACTTATTCTTTGTATTCCATGGTGCCCAATATTTACCCCTTTCCTATGTTGGTATGTTATCTAGAGGACTGGGACTTACTTAGATTTCAGCACACTATATCTGAAGTAATTTTTGACCTTATTAGCCTGTAACTGAAAAGTAAATTCACTTTCATTTTTAAATCCTGACAACTAGGCCTCTTCAGTAAATTGCTGATTTTCCATTCATCCGCTGTAATCTAGGAAGTACTGATGGGTGTTTATAGACTCCACAGTTTTGTCCTATGTTTACTGATATCTCCACAAACCCTTTCACTGAAGCACTGGGATAGCAAGAACTTTGCTGCTGTCATCTTTCAATTTGAAGAAAAGCCAGTCTGGGTCTTTGGAGAAATTTACTGAATTCTGGAGGCAGACAGAAGTGTATAATAGGCCACGGAATGGAAATCTGAAGACAAATCTTAGCTGTCACTCTTGTGATGCAGAGGGCTTATCATTCCCTAAGAGAATCTCTGCTTGTCTCTCATTGTCTCCTACTTTTCCCTAACCTGTGTTTCATTATAAGTATTCTTTGTTTCCTCCAGAGAGACAGGAAAGTTCCTCCCTCCCATGTAAAGTGTCGTTGCCTTTCTTACTGCACGTGATGGAGAGTGACGCATCCATGTCCTTTATGAGAAACATTCACCCCAACCACAGGATGTGATATAAACTACTGTTCCCCTAGAAAAAGTAACCACCATAGTTATCAGTACATTTCTAAATGTTGTTCCACTTTAAATATCAGATGAGGATACCATGAGTCCAGCTCAGGTAGCACAAGGTATGTGCCCAGTTAATTGGATTAACTAACTTGTTTTCTGGAATATTCCATCAGAAAATATTCTCTTTGTGGTTATAGTAGTTTTGCCAGCCCTCATTGGGTCATTGTAAAGCTTTCGTTTTACAAAATGCAGTACTTATGGACACCCTGAGCTCTACTGGAAATAATATTCATGACATTGGAATTGAAAAGAAGGAATAGGATTCAAAAATTGTTCTCAAGGTTGTTATGATCAGAGAATAATATAATAAACACTGATAAAACTGAGTGTCAGAATCAATTGGTAACTTTGTGACCTATTTATTCATGTTCTTTTTAAATAAAGAAAAACATTACTAAGAGAAGAAAAATGATCAGAACTCATGCGAGCCCCAGTTCTGAACCCGCTGTTCTTCAGTTGTAACTCCTGTAATAGTTTCAGCGTGTGTTCCTCCAGGTCAAGAGTTGGTATTTGTTATGGTTTAGATCTAGAAAGTCCCCCACATACCTCATGCATTCAGCGGTGGGGCTATTGGAACGTGACTGGATTACGGGGGCACTGCCCATGGATAAATCCACATATGCGATCAAAGCTGAAAATGCTATAAGTAGGTGGGGACTGGTATGAGGTGACTGGTCACTGGGGACATCACCTGAAGAATATATCTCGTTCCAAGTTTCTTCCTTCTCTCTGTGCTTCCTGGTTACCATGAAATGAACAGCTCTTTGTCCTTCATGCCTCTCTGTTCTACTATTTCTTGCCTGGAGCTGACTGACTATGGAGTATAACCATGTCAAAACAAACCTCTCCTCTTTTAAAAGATGCCTATTGGGTAATTTGTTCCAATGATGATAAAGTGACTAAGACAACATTCTTAATTCAAATTATTTTTAATAATTAAAGGTCTCTTGTAGCAGCAGTATTTTAAGGACAACTGAGAAGGATCCAAAGTCCGATTCCATTTCCTTTTGAGTTCATATTACAGCTTTCCTTCCCTTCTTGGAGGAATTGTAAATGTGTGCATTTTAATCTCCCATTTGTAATTGAGAGGGAATGGTGCTTATTTGATCCAATCTAGAGTGACCACATAAGCCTACAGAATTTCCCTCCAGAAATTTTAAGGGGAGAAATTAACGAAAGAGAAAAATTAGAGCTGTGACTGTCTAGTGACTTCAGATCTGTGTCAGTTCCACTTCCTGAGTCATCTGGGCTTCCCTCAAAGGTTCCTTATACCCAAAAATATTCATCTCATGCCGATAGCTTGGAAATACATTGGAACTAAAGAAAACTTTGTTCTTATTGATCTTCCTACCACAGGAAGCTTTTTGGCATGATCACATTTCAGCAATCCCAATATACCTTGCTATCGTTGTCACATGACAAGGTAATACCTAGATTGTAACCTTATCACAGCAAGAGAGTAGTTATCATGTATAGCTTGTGATTCAAAATGCAGAATCATGGTATTTGGATGATGGTGGCAATTGTTGGAATTGAGTACACCCTATTATTTGGCAAATAAACAAAGAGACGCCTGGCAAACTTGAGATGAATGTTCCAAGTCCCATATTTGTTAAAGAGCCTGGATTCTTGAACCTAGTCCTTTTAAGACTTGGTATTTGGAGACTCATGACTTGACTTGGAAACTTAGTTCTTTCATTCACTCAACGCAGGACATTAAGAAGGTTCTTTAACTTCTACAAGCTTCAAAACCTCCATCAGTCTCGTTATTATATTGATCCTTTCTTCCATCAAAATGCTATAGTGAAATCCAGTCTTCCTAGAATATTTACTTACTCACAGTTAGCTTCTTTGGAATAAAGAGTTGTATGTTTCAATATCCATCTTGTTACACATAAAACTTTTTGTTCTACCTTGTGCTGCTTAAAAAGGATGATATTCCCATGAACTGCACAGATTATTATTTCATTCATTGCTTCATTCATTTATTGATGACTTACTGTTTTCCAGTAAGTCCACAATAGGAAATGAGATAACATGATATAAATTAAGGCCTTTTGTTGGTCTCAGTAGTTTCACTCTTTCAGTGATGACTATTAACCACGGTCTTACAACATGTGTGGCAATGAATTTTTAGTTCCAAGATAACTTCTGTTACTGAGAAGTTGTATCCCTCTGGTTCTCAAATTCACACTTTTGTGGAACTTCCTGGATCCTGCTGGCTTTTTTAATCCATGAGGCAGAAAGACCAGATGAACTACTTTTAGGTGTAGTAACTACCTTAAATACAGAGCAACTGCTAGTAAATTAAAAAAAAAAAGCACAGATAAAAGGAAGTAGTAAAAACTCATGTGAGCATTAGGGATTAGGAATCAGGGTTTTTTGGATTTGGGGCATACAATGATTGATCAACTCTTGAGTTAAGCAGTTCATAGTGTAGGAAGGGAGCAAAAATACAAGCCAAAAACTCATTTTCATGATAGGTGCTAGACTAAAAATAAGAGCAATTACACCTCACGTTCCATGGTACAGATCAACATGTATGTAGTCAGTCATGGAGGCTTAGCTGGGACGGCTTCAGAGGAAAATGTTTCATTTAAAAAAAACATACAGTAACCCACCTGGCATCACTGAAGTTGAGAAAAAGCATTTAGTTAAATGGAAAAGTATGTACCAAGACACAAGGCCAAGCTAACGAGTTTGCTTGTTTCATTCATTCCTTCCTTCATTTATTGATGGCTTTCTGTTTTCCGGGTACCATTCTAATTGCTAGGGATTTGGTGGTGTGCAAAACAATGCCTATTTTGAGAGCTGACTTTCTAGTGCAGAAGTAAAACAATAAATAAATAAACAACTACCATGCATATAACATAATGTCAGGTGGTACTAAGTGCTATCAAGAAAAGTGCATTAAGAGGATAGAGGGAGAAAGAAAGAACTCCTAGATAGAACAATCTTCTCTGAGGGAATAGCTTTTTAGTAGAAAGCAAGAGAAGTGAAGGAGAAAGTTTGCAAATACCTAGGAGAAATATGCTCTAGCTGTGAGGAAAAGCAGTGCAAACAGCCTGAAGAAAGAATAAGTGTGGCATAGTCAAGGCGGAGGAAAAGGGCCGTTTGGCAGTAGGAAAGTGAGGAGGAGTGGTAGGAAAGAGATCCTTTTTGGTATTGTAGGCCGTGACAAATACTTTAAAAATAATTGTGAGGACAATTGGATTCTTGAGAGCCATGGAGAGTTCAATGAAGCTGTGATAAATCATTTATATTCTGTCCTTGTGCTTTCTGGCACTAGAGATTGAACTTGAGGTCTTCATGTTGAGCTATATGCCCAACCTTGTTTTTTTCATGTTTGAGAAGGTCTTGCTAATTTGCTAGATTGCCTGCACTGGTCTTCACCTTGTGATCCTGTATCTATGTCTCCTAATGTGTTGGAATTGCATGTGTGTTTTACTATGCCTGGCTCAAGCCATTTATATTGAAATGTGGAACTTGGGCTTTCATGAAAATAGATGTGACAGGGAGGCCATTTCATAGATTGTGACAGTTTTTTGGTGAAAATCTTGGAATACAGTGATAATCTATTTGGTGGTAACACGTGATCTGATTCAGGATCTATCTGAAGGTCAGACTAACAGGATTGACCAGTTGACTGACAATGACACTTGGGAGAAATAAAAGCCAAAGATAAATGATTAGATTCAAGCATCATTTAAGAAAGATATCTTTTATTGAATAAACAACAAATAGGATAGAGTCATTTTGTGTGAAAGTAACTCAAATGTTCTATTTTTAAATATATTGGATTTGACACAGAGTAGAGACACTCTATATAAAGACACAATTCTGAAATGTAGATGTCTGGAGAAATGAATGTGTTATTCATCAATACATTTGGTAATACTTAGGCATAGAAACCTCAGTTAAGTCAAATAAAGAGTTATTGTTGATATAGAAGAGATTCAGGGACTAAACCTCAGTGCTTCTGTATTTTGCTATCAGAAGCTAATTGTAGCAGAGAAGCCCAGATGGAGTAATGTGAAAAGTGGGGGAGTTATGTCAGCAGTGTGGTTGTAGAGGGGCAGCACAGCATGGCAAAGGGGAGACTGCCCACGGCAGGGCTGGCAGGAGGCAGGACAGGAGCAGCAGCATTGTGCCTCCCTTTTCCTTTCATTCCATTCAGGCTGTAAGACTATTGGTTGGTGCAACCCACATCCAGAGTGGGCCTTCCCGTCATTCTCAGCCAGATCTATGCTAAACCAATCAATGGACTAGTTTAGTTATTGTACATTCTTTTTTTTCTTGTACCAGGGATTGAACTCATGACCTTATGCTTGCTAATCCCCCAGCCCCATTATCATACCTTCTTAATCCAGATTCACATGCCCTAGATACAGCCACCTCCAAAAATGTCCACCTATGAGCCTATGAAGCTTTTGGGAGACATTTAGATAAAAGCTGTTAAGTGAAAAACTATCAACAAGCAATGACTGAATGGGTCACAAACTGGTGGGATATTAGTATTATGCATGCTGAGAATGGATCAGAGAATTGATAAATGTGCAGGTCATTGGTAACCTAGATAAGCACTTGGTGGGAAAGTCTAATTTGAGTGGTTATAGGAGACCAGAAAGTGAGATAGTAAAGACAGCAAGTATGGAGCAGTCTTTCTAGGTGTCTTGCAGTTCAATTCATGGAGAAAAGAGGGAATGTGTAGTCACAGAACTGTCATTTTATGATAAACATTGTATTTTATTGCTTATGGGATAATCGCATAGGCGCAGGCACGCTGAAGTTGCAGGAGAGAGAGGGAACTGTTGGTAAGTGTGACATCCTATGGCCAATAAGTCCTGGGGTGGGACAGCTGCACTTGCTCCACATTAGATCAATCAGAGAGGAAAATAGAAACAAAACACATTGCTGTGACCTGTATCCAACCTCTTGTGTGTCCAGAAGGTCTGATGTGGTGTGAAATATTTTGGGCAATTCAAGCTGCGGCCTTGGTGCAGGAGTCTGTCCGGTTGGAATGACAGAAGACAGAGCTGGGAAGTTGGACTTTTTATGGATGTTTAATCTTTCAGCTTTGATTTTTCTTGTTTTTGGATTTCTCCTCTTAAAAATGGATTTAACTTCGGAGGCTGAAGGCTGCTAATGACTTCTGGAGTCCATGGGGTCCCTGGAGGGCAGTAGTTATGAAAGTGTTTAATTCTCTTTATATATAATTAGAAAAAAACTTTGATCAGAAATTTAAACAAGCGGTTATCAATTTAAAAAGTGAGGCTCATGTGCCTTCCTGGCCTGGAAGGCGATGCAGAAACAGCCATACAACTGCCAACTGTAGCTGAATCACGTTTGAGTAATTGAGTTGGAAGGACTATTAAGACTTACATTTGATAAACTGAGTTTTAGAACCAAACCACATATTTAGGCAGTGGCTTAGTTAGGACAAATAATGCTGTGAAGGGAGAATGGTTCTGAAATCCAAAGATTAGGGTACTGTTTGGGCTCTGTAATTTATAAACTGAGTTTTGACAGGTTGTGTGGGTTTATATGAAACTGAGTTTGCTGATCCGTTCCTGCGTCCACATTAGAGTTGTGGAGGTCAATTACATGGAGTATACCTTATGATGGAGAAAGATTTATGTATTCATGTGACTATATATATATATATATATATATTGCAATGAAAAGTAAGGCTAATTAAAATGTGTATGTATGAACATTTTATATATTCACATATAAACATATGCATATATATATAATATATGAATGTGTACATTAGCATTTAGCTTTTTTCATTCAGTATTATTTCTGTCAACAGTTTCTCAGAGGAGGGCCAGGGATTTAGCTCGGTGGCATAAGCGCCTACCTGGCAAGCGCGAGGTCATGAGTTTGATACTCAGTACAAACAAACAAAAACTATACAAGAGTTCCTCTGAGATTAGGATAGTTTTTGGGTTATAATTAATGAGAATGTAAAAATTATGTTTTAATGTCTTTCCCCTGATTTTTCTGACAGCAGTTGCAAAGGTACAAACCCTAGAACTTCGCTAGTCTCGATCTGTCTCTGTCTCTTCTACAGCTATACTTTAGTCTGTTACTCCACAGATTACAGAGGAAATCACACATGAGAAAGGGATTATAATGATACTGTACATAGTACCATTGCACTCCATGCTGGTCATAAAAAATTGTGGGTGGGAAGGTAGTGATTACTTTATGTCTTGGGTGTCAGGCACCATACTGCATCTGGAAGATGATGACTGGAGTAGAGTAGGATTTGAAATCATGACCCCGGTAAATAATAACACCTGTACAGGTAGTGACCCAGGGAAATAATAACACCTGTACAGGTAGTGACCCAGGGAAATAATAACACCTGTGAAGGTAGTGACCCAGGGAAATAATAACACCTGTAAAGGTAGTGACCCAGGGAAATAATAACACCTGTAAAGGTAGTTAGGCTAGAGAAGAGGGCCTGAAGTAGACTATGATAGTCTGATGATTGCAGAGGAGTAGAACTAGTTCACATAGATTGAAGTTAAAAGCGGCTTGGGTTCAACAGGCATATAAGGCTACAGTTGTTCAGAACACACAAATGAAAGGTTTGGTTGCTTGTCACATCCCAGTGACTGTTATTGTACAAGCAGACGCTGGATGACGGCACAGACCGTGCAGAGATCTAAACATCTGATACAAAGCACAAACCGATGACCTAGGAGTAATGCTCTATGAGAAAGCTGAGATGCTATGAGAGAAAGCGCTAGGGAGTTTCCTGAGCTTCGTGGAAGTTGAACAGGAGACTAGAACACTGAGAAGCAAGGAACGCTTCTTTCTGTCAGTCACTAAAAGGGATTTTGAGTTCAGTTCAGAAGGTGTCCTAGAACATGCAACCCACCATTTCAGTTCTCAAGTCTTTAGATAAATCACTGTCACTGTTCTGTCACTCGGCTGTTATCCAGAGGGTCAGAACAGTATTACTGGTCTGAAGCTTGGTCTCTTCCAAATGACAGAAAAATAAAGTCAGCTGCTGCAATCTCTTTATATCAGCCTGTATCTTCTTCTAAAGGACCAGACTGGCTGAAAGTAATCAAACCTTTCACACACCTCTAAGTAAGTGGATAAGCTGAATGGAAAGGCGACAGTTTAACTTGTAGGCCACTTAGATAACAATAAGTCCATTTGACATTCTTCGCAGTTAACTGTGCTCCTAATGCAGAGTTAATGTTTTGTGTGTTTTCTCAGCGACTGATGCTGAGAGGAACTGCAAAGACAATTAAGTCGATTTAAAATGAGTAAGTCATGCTTCAAGGCAACAGTCTGCTACATGTGGGGCACATGACCTCAGAGGGAGACCAAGACCTGGAATCCTGCCCACCCCCCAGTTGTCTAGGATATGAGCTAAGTCTCCACATTTGCATTGGTCTCCCAGATTTATAATTCCCACAATTACAGGTTGAGGTCATTATTTTTAGCTTTCCTGGAAGTAATTTTATTTTAGAGCACGACTTTCTATTGCTACCCTCTTGAATATGAAGTGGAATCATCTTTTGGAACTTATCCAGAAGAAAGCATCTTACAGAGACTTTTCCTAAAGAGCAAATATCAGTTTACATAGCCCCAAAACTCTAGAAATTCACAACATGCCATATAATTTGATTGTGTTTGTGTGTCCCTTTATTTTTCTTTTAATCAGCACATTTAAAAAAATCAACTTATCCTTGTCCGAGCAACAGCTATAAAATCATAAATATTATATGTTGTTTTTCTCAACCACAAATTTTAAAGGCTTCATTTAACTCTCACTTAATTTTTTTTTTACTTTGTGAATGAATAAAAAAATGTGTCACATCATTTCTTCTTACCATGCTTTAGGATATACTGAAGGGGTGAGAGTATTTCAACTAACTCTCTCCTGAGTAATGTACAATTCCTCTCTACCCTCCGCAAACCCCTTAGGAATAGCTTAGTAATTTCATAGAGAAAACACAAACTTCTACCTTGGTGTGTATGTTTATTTGATTTTTTTCCTAAATAATTTTAAAACATTTTGTTGGAAAAAGGATGAATCAGGTTGTATTTATATACTTGCCAATGAAAAGTATCTCCACTTTACTTTCATTTTTTTTATTTTTCATTTCTTTGAAGATTTTGAGACAGGGTCTCACTTTGTAGTTCAGGCTGGCCTGGAACTCAGTGGACCCTTCAGGCTGATCTTGGACTCACTGCTCAGTTTCCTGAGTACTGGGATTCCAGGAGTGTGTCACCATGCCTTGTTTATCTCTGGACTTTAAAAAGTTAGTAAGAAAGGATATGAAATAAGTATTTATTTCCTTTTAAATATTGATCATGTTTACAGATTCATGTTCATGAGGGCTGTAAGATATAAATGAAGGCAATTTAAAGAGCTTCCGTTTGATGTACCGTGACTCCGTTGAGACATACACCATTTCTGTGAGGCAGTCCTTATTTCCATATTTCAGATGATGAAACAACATATCAGAGAGACGAATTCACAGTATAAATCTCCACAGCTTAAGGCAGAGACAGGTAAAGGTGTTTACTGACCATGTGGTGAGTGGTACTACAACATGACAGATGAGATTCTGCTTTCAGGGAGACCATAGTCTTATGGGGAAGACAGGGAATTTCATACAAGGCAGCTGGAAGTGTGTCATAGGGTGAGTCAAGACACAAGTCTATGGAGAGTCAGAGAGGAAAAGGTTAAACTGAATTGAAGAAGAAGTTACCGGAGGACTTACCGAAGAAATGTGATTGTATTAATGATATATTTTTAGCATGGATAAACATAGTATTTTTGAGACTCTTTAAATATTACATAGAGAGAAGTGTGTAATTTATAAGGATACTGCTTATAGTAATTTTGCAAGTGAGGTCTCTACCATGGAGCTATCACATACATTTGAAAACAGAATATTACCAGCAACCCGGAGCCTCTCCTTGTGTCTTCTTCCAGTTACGGCCTTCCCAAGGGATGCAATTATCTTGCTCTGACAACGAAGGCTGGTTTGCCTGTTCTCAAACTTTAAATGAAAGAAATAATACAGTACCTTCGTGTCTGAATGTTTTGTTCAGTGTTGTTTGGGAGATTTCTCCATGCCGGTGCACGAGCGGTAGCTGTAATTTGTTCACTTGTATTGCTGGAGGTATACCATGTATTTTTCTTTCTGCCACTGAGGAACATTTGGGTTGCTTCCAGTTTGGAGTTATTATGTACTTGCTTTTGGTGGACATTTACATGCATTTAGGATGAAAGTATCCTTATGAGTGGATTTGCTGAGTCATGAAATATACTAACACTGGCAGAATTTCTGATGAGGAAAACTAGAGATAGAAAAGGACTTCAGTGATTGGGGAAGAACTATTTATTAAAAAAAAACTATAAGAGAACACGAACAGAATTCAAAGTGATAAACAACTTGGGTGGTTAGACTATGCTGGGTGTGGGAACTGTGATAGAAAGAGCAATAAAGAACAAAGAAAGATTTCAAAAAGTCTTGAGCTGTTTCATAGAGAAACACCTGTATCCATAGGCATTCAGCTGCATGTCAAAGAAGACTTCAGTAAGTATCTTAATCAGATGGGAATTGATTTTTCTCCTACTGAGAAGGCTGGAAATAAGCATTCTGCTGGTTTTCACACAGAAGTCAATAAAGTCTTCTGGCATCCAGCAGCTGTCTTCCTATTGTGGCGTCCTTGGCATGGTGCATTTAAACTCTTCTTTTCTACTTTTTGGTCATTAGATAGGTGCTGAAATTTCAGTTATTAGAAAGGAATTCAAAGAAGCAGGAAGGGTGGCAGGCAATGCCAGCCGCATCAGATGGGAGAAAAGTTTGCTAAACGCTCCTCCAATGACTTCTGTCTAAGTCTCATTGCCAAAAGTGGGGGAACCCAAGTTGTGAGTGAGGCATAGAAACTGGGACACAATGGTAGCACTATATGTTTCATTTAGGTTGAATATGATCCACGGTCTGATACTAAGCACATTGTTTTCCTGGAGAAAACTGGGCCTCTTAGGGAAGAAATGGACAATAGATAAGCAGCTATTTGGTCTTCAGGGGCAAGGAAGGCCTCTGAGTGAAGAATCGGAGGGAGGGTTTTATGTAACACACAATTTTATCTTTGTATAGACAACTAGCAGAAATGGAAAATTTCATAGAGGGCGTTAATACATCATTCTACTTGATAATTTAGAACTCACCAAGCACTTTTTATTATGACTCTTGTGGGCTTTATTTCATTGTCGTTATTATTAGCAATGCAATGAGATGAAATATAATCAGCTAGTAGTTCGTAAAGTGAGTTTGCCCCCAACAAATCACCAGTTACATAAAATGACATTTACTAGCTTTTCTAGAACAGGATGAAACCGAAGAGCAGGCAAGCACTGTGAGCTGTTGCAATTATAGGCACAGTGGTGTAAGGAGAGTTCTATGGTGCATAAATTAAATCATCCCATCATAAGGCTAACAGATCCAAAATAGCCCCACTTTGGCCTTTCGTGTGACTTTATTTCTATCTCTAACTTAAAGCTGTTGACTTCTGACAAATTATTTTCTCATAAAATCATATGTGTTAGTGCACGGGGCAGCACATTGATTATTATTTCACAAACTCAAATGCCCTACAAAGAAACAAATGGTCATGTGAGGTTCTTTGTGTTTTAAGCAAGTCTTGGAAATCAGGTCATTGTTTAAATTTGGAGGATATTGGAAATTTAGTTCCAACCAGCAGGAAACTAAGATGGCAATTCAACTGAACTTGTGGCTGTTTGTTCATTATTTTGCTGAGCAATAGAGAGCCAGTATTAATTTGTCAAGAGTAAAGGGTTGTTCTGTACTGGGTAAAGTAAAAGGAAAAAAAGAATCATAGCTGTGTCATCTGCTATGTAATATTGATAAAGGTAATGCTCACGGACTGAGTCTTTAAGGTCACACCGAGTATAATGACCGTCTGTTCTGTTCAAGAAATTTTATTTAGAGAGAAAAAGAGAAAAGGGAAGTACATGTGGTTGGATGGTACACTTCAGACCCGGGTTCAGCAGTATTTGAATAACTCTGTTTTCAGGTATGGTTATTAGAGATCATAAAATATTTCCCTACTAGGGAACACTCCCCAGAGTGCTTAGTAATTTCCTAAGTTTAGTGCCCCTTTACCTGTTCTATGCCTAGAACCCAGAGGAGCCTTGGTTCAATAGAAGGTAATTAATGTGTGAGCATCATTATTTTGCAGGGTGTAACAGACTCAGAATATGAAGAGATTTAGGACAACCACGTGCGAGCTGGAAACCACAGCTCACAGTTAAGCAGTTGGAGATATTTTGGCAGGAGGGAGGGAAGAGGTTTAGGCTGTGTTTCATTATTTTGGAGATGGTGTCTCAAAGCACAGCTTATTTTCTTGTTCGTTCTTCATCTGTACAAAGCATAATGCTGCACTTTGTGCCCTTTGACCTGACTTTCATCCATAGCCAAAAAATTGTGTGAGAAACTTATGTACAGTTGCTCTAGGTTCTGGAGGTAAAACAACAGGCAAATTAAAATTTATGCTCAAATGATCTTATGTTCACTTAGAAGCATTTCCAATGATTTAATGACCTTGGTGTACTGTTTTTTTTTTTAACTTGAAAGAGAGAAAAAAGATAAACAATGAAACCGAGTCTCAAACAGATTATCAAGACAGTTACAATAGTTGACACACTGCATATTGTTGTCTTTGTAGTAGTTATTTAGAGTATAGGATATAGGCACGATATTTTGTCTGAACAATATTAGCACAAAACATCATTTTAAGGAACAAATAGAGCTAGTTGTATAATTATCTTAACTATCTTGTATATATATATTTTTTCCTTTTGTCCTTTTTTCCTGTCCTGTTTTCCTATCACAGTTTGTCTTTTCTCTTAAACAGTTTCTTCCCCATTCATAGTATCTAGTGTAGATTTCAGTATCTATTTACTTGTTCAGTTTCTTACACAAGTGAAACAATATGATTTTTACACATATGGATCTGATTAATTTCACTTACAAGTTTGGTCTTGGGGAGTTGCATCCATTTACCTATAAAACTCTCCAGTTTATCCTTCTTTGTGGCTGAGTACTACTCCATTATATTAAAAAAACAAATCCTTTTTATGCATTGCTCGGTTGATGACACCTGAGTTGTTTCCAAGATTTAGCTATTACAAATTGTGCTGCTATGAGCATGGATGCACATATATCACTGTGGTACAATATTTTTAATTCTTCTGGGAAAATATGCAGAAGCAGAATCCAGATGTACTTTCTAGGAAGATGACAAAAAAGGGATAAAAATAAAAACAATCTTCAATTAATCTCAGTTCAAGAAGTTGCCTAAAATATACAATAACAATCATGTATTTCTTTGTAAGTTTATACTTAGCATTTTAAGTTTATACAAAGCATTTTAAACAGTATATATTTTATTCTAAAATATTTCACTGTATTGCAGTACTCACCCTCTCTAAGAATCCAGTGATGGTCTGAATAGTAGATGGAAATTGTCAGAGTCCGAGTGTGGATATCTACAGAAAAACCTTATAAAACACATGAGCTTCAGAGCCACGATAGCGGCTTGTGGAACTGAATCTAAGGACTAGAGTAGAAATAAACGCTGAAACCAGATGAATTGATGTTTCATGTCTAGGTGTGGCCTTTGAGGGACAAATGGATGAAGCATCCTCGGGTTGAGAAGTGACAAAAGGTCAAGGAAGGACCTATCTATCTATCTATCTATCTGAGGCAGCATGGGAGGCCATCCCTAAGGGCTGACACTATTAGTTGCTGGAGTCCCTATGAAGAGATGACATGCATGAAGTAGGTTAGTTCTCAGGCAATGAGGGAACAGAGACTTGTGATAATCATGAAATTGCAGTGCCTTCCAGAAAGAGAAAGGAAGGTTCTGTTCACCCCTGCCAACTGGTTTTGGGTGGGAATGCAAGTTCCATGTTTCTGGATCTCCAAGAAATTTTAAAACTCTTCAGATGCAGAATATTTTAGTGAAACATAGTTTTAATACTTTCTGCAACTGAACTGCAATATAAAACACACTTATAAGCACCACTTGGCTCCGGCTTCCTTTAAGGCATCTTTGCTCAAGATCAAAGGAGGCTCTATTCTTGTCTCAGAATCCTCAGTGTTCATGTCAGTGGTATCTTGTTGTAAACAGGGTTTGCAAGGAAGATGATTTAACACAGGACACATAATTTATAGAATTATTTTGTAATTGTCACCCAAAGAGTCAAACACAAAAAGTACAGGAAATCTGTCCTCACACCAAGAACTCCAGAGAATCCAGCAAAGGGCCTGAATCCCACGACAGTGTCCAGCATGAGGCCGGCTGGAGACCTAGAGCCCGTGACAATGTCTGTTTCTTGGGTGTGCACTGGAAAGGCCAAAGGTCAGTGGTGAAAACCAGAAAGTTTGTGCCAGTGAGATTAAGGATCTGTGCAGGACACTGAGGGTTCTGCACTGAAGTTAGAAACGCTCAAAGTAAGGACCAGGGCTCCCCCCAGAATTACTACAGCAACGAGGTCCTGAGATTCTCTGGTGATAAGAACAGCCGAGAGTTTATATCAGGAAGCCAGGGTGACAAGCTTCTCCTAGGAATTGAACAGCATATCATCTTCCCCTCTGGAGCCAGAAGCAATGCTCAAAGTAAAGACCAGAGCTCCCCCAAACTCCCCCAAAGTGAACCACAGCGATTCTCAGCAACGAGGTCCTGAGCTCCTCCGTCATTGAGAGCAGCCAAGTTCATAGCAGGAAAGAAGCCCAACAAGCTCCTCCAGGAGAGCCCACGGCAACAGGAGAACCAACAGCACCCCGGAGAACCAACGACACCTCTTCCTCTCCAGCTCTTTTTATGTTGGCACCAGTCCTCAGGTAGGCCATGCACAGGCAGCACCAAACTAATTTGGTTCGGCTGGTGTTACAAGTTGACCACTAGTTGTCAGCCCACCACATACCTCTAACTAGTTTACCTGCTTCAACCTGAGATTCTCAAACTAGAAGGTTCTACAGCTTACACTCCTCAAGGGCTTCTGTTCCACTTGGAGTGAAATACGGCTGCTTAGTAAGCCTTCCAAGGCGCTGCCTGGGGCTCCTGGTCTACCTCTGCAAATGCAGCTCTTGCTACTTTCTTTGCTCACTGTTTCCAGTCACATTGGCCTTTTACATGCTTGAACATTATAACCATGTACATTAGAGACTCATCATTTTTTCTTTCTTCTTCTGGAGTCATGACACTTAGCACCCATGTCCATTCTGTTTGCATGGGGCAACATTTCCTCTGGGAATCATCTTACACACCACGTCCTCCAAAGGACACCCGCAGACCAGCCAGTCACAACTGATCGTCCCAGTTACTCCATTTATTACCCACCCATGCTGGATGCAATTGGAGTTTTTAAAAAAATTTACTTGTTCCCTTGTTAATTATCTGTCTCCTTCATTTGATTATAAGCTGCCCAAGGACAGGCAATATGTCTTCCTTGATCATCCATGTAACTTCAGTGTCTTAACACCTAGTAGCCATTCAGAAAATGTGAATGAATAGACGCATACCTGTGTAGGAAGACAGGAAGTTGTGTGCCTGTCACATGTTGGTCTGCTGATGTTGATTCTTTGGACCTAGACCTTCTAGAGTAGTGATTCTCAGATGTAAGTAAGGTGCTTACCTCTTGCAATGGAAGATATGTTAATGCTTATTCACTGTGAATTTAAATTACTGTACTATATATTACAATGTCACACTGATCATCGTGTCTATGAAAGTATGAAACTTGCTGATTTACAAATTGGATTATAAGCACATCATACAAAAGCAGTTCCATGCACATTAGAAATGTTGATTTAATCATATAGGTGATGTTTTGACAGTGTCAACTGACCTCATTGTAGGATACATTCAAAGGCAGTTCTATATTTAATGTTTTATGTTTTTATTTAAATAACATTTGTGCAAAGAGTGGTGGCATGTTGAGCTTTCTTGTTTTTTTGTTAGTTGAGAATAATTAGCCATCATATTTAATCAAATGTCTTATTATAGGAATTCTAAAGAGGTAGGTTTAATTATATCACTCCAAATGTTTTCACTTGTTACTAAGGCAGCATTACTGAATGCGACACCAAAGTGTTGTGCAAATCAAATGGAGAGTTGTAGACAAATTTTTCATTGACTATTTTTACTATGGGTGGGTGGGTGAATTGTTACAACGATGGCATACTCAGAGTAAGACCTTTTAAAACATGACTGTTTGGACCTAAACACATTTTAGTTTTCAAAAAACAGGTGAATTCTACATTTTTAAAATTTAAATTATTACAAATCATAGTTCACTTAATGCTCAGTGATTTACTATGACATGTATTTGGAGAGAAATAGATTGTGGTAAAAAAAAAAAGCCAGAAACATTGGTTTAAATATTTACCATTATAAAGTCACTGCTAGAAGCAGATATTAACAATATGTCTCATTGCAAACATGTAGCTAAACACACATACCCATGAACACATATTTTCTGTGTAATACTTTTGATGACTTGATGTGGTGCCTAAATGCTAATTTTCAATTTTTAGTGTTCTGTGATCATTCCCTCCTTTCCCTATTGAATCTGAGAAACTATGGATCTGAAGATCCAGTGTGTTTCAATTTCCAAAAGTCCAAGCATTGAATGTGGAAAGTGACGGTCTAGTCCCATATTGAAACAGGTAGATTTAAAACAACAACAGAAACGAGGAGATGAAACCTTTCCTAGAAGATATACTATAGCCTTCGAACAGAGCTCTGGTTTGGGGAAAGATCAGTGTTTCACATTCTTGGGATCCCTTGGTCGATCATCTTCATGGCTGTCCTGGGTGGTGCTCCTGGAACTTTTCAGTGTGATGCTGTCCATTCAGAGAGGGGGAGCGTATGACACTCACCTGTCTCTGTAAAGTCTTCTTGCACTGAAGACAACTTGCACTATTGCCATTCAGCCTCTTCCAGTCAATGCTTTACTTTTAAAGTGAAGATTCCTTCTCACAGAGATATCCACGTCCCTACTGAAAATTCCTGTATATTTGAGTATTTCAGCTGCAGAAGAGGTTGTATTTTGGGTTTAAGGGGAAAGGAATGTGTGAACTGTGGTCGTATCACTTATAATTTAATCACAAATCAGGCTGGACTGAGGGAATACACAGCTATTGCGAGTCTGTTTTGCAAATTCTTAACTAGTAAAAACACATTTCCTTTCTGTAGGAAGATGGGCTGATCTCCCTTCGATGGGAGGAGCATTGGTGGCTGGATTCTCATGTGTGTGGAGGCTAGAATTTTTGTACCTTGGTAGTGATCCTGGAGTGTTGTCTTCCGGAGACCCATTTGATCTGACCATGTGAACTCTCTCCAAAATGCCTTCCTCTTTGACTCAAGACTAAAATAGAATTCGCCATCTTGTCTACTTACCTAGGGCATATCTGTGGTTACATTCCTTTCTCTCAAGGTTATAATCAGTTTCCCCATCTTCTTAGCTCAAATGATCAGATTTACTTTTAATACATCAGTTTTTCTTTCATGCTGATGTTCTCATATGATTAACACTTGTTACTTTATTATTGGTATGATGCTACCAGTGACTTACTTCTCCAGAATGTAACATCTTCCTCATATTACAGTACGAAGGTCAAGCTTTAACATGCATAACATTAACAATTCTTATTCCCTACTCATTGTCATAACTCCTGTGATTGTTAGGTGGCGCACTTTGCTGCCTTTGCCACAGAGAAACATGTTTTCCTCTAGGATATTGATGAAGTTTTTGTTCTTTCAGGCTATTCTCAGTTAATACATATGCTATCCTTCCTTCAAGCTATTCCTCAACCACACTCACTGTTTGATGATAGCACTGGAATGATTATTACTTCATTCTAATTCTTATCATTATACACATAGTCTGCAACACTCATTCATCCCAGTATTGTGAGCCATTTTTCTCCTTGTATTAATTATGTCTATTAATTGAGGTGATATTTACTGAAATACTTATTTGTGAACTGTCTCCTTTTAGCATCTTGAGGACACAGAATGTTTTCAGACAAAATTTTGCACTTGGGGGATTGATGGTCAGTAAAAGAAGTAAGGTGCTTACAGCTGGGGCTACTATGAAATATTTTGTTTTTTGCTTTTAAGGGCTAATGAATTACAAATAAAGGACTGTTAAGAGAGAAATTCGGAGAATGAGAGGTTATCATGAGTGGTGATTTGTGAATTCCTGTAAAGGAGATGGTGTTTGAACTGAGATTTAAGACATTCAAAATAATATGTATTTACATAAAGGCAAAGATAGACTAGGGTAAAAGAGAGTGAGAACCTTAGAGCCTCAGAGGAGGAAAAACTAGAATCAGTTCATGTGAGCAGAGACACAAGAACCGCGTGCGCAGGACCGCAGAATGGTGGGGTCCTAGGCAAAGGGGAGTTGCGAATACGGTAGCAGGAGATGAGGTTAAAGACACAGACTGAAGATAGGTTGCAGGTTGGGGCAGCTACAAACTCTATTCTAAAATATGGACATTTTTCAGACACTAGAGAGTTCAAAGATTTGCTTAAGAAAATGAGCCAGTGTTTTATGGTGCAGTCTCTGTCTTTCTAATTGACTTGGACGGTATACATTTGAAGAAAATAGTGTATAAATAATTTAATACAGTCTTTCACAGTGTCTCACACCATCTTCTTAATTTCATTTGAAATGTGTAGCATCATCCTTTCCTTATCTTTCTGAGAGAAGTAAATTTTAGTTTAAATAATTTTCACAAGGTCACATAGATAAATGGGGTAAAGTGACGAATTCGGTTGTGTCATACCCATACACTTTTATTCTTTACTGTGGTACTCGTCCATTTCTCAGCTGAAATTTTAGTCTTCCAATAAAAGTTACATCCTAATTTGTTAGCAGTATATACATACATATCTATGTATATGCAAATACATATTTTCCATAGATATATTGAAAACTGGTAGTCAGCTTAATACCAGCTGAACTGAATCAGCATGGTACTGAGTGTGGATAACCCCTTGAGGATTGTTGCCAACATGAAAAAGGAGAGCTGGAGAGGAAGAAGTAGTGTCATTGGTTCCCCTGGGGGCTGTTGTTTCTCTTGTTGCCATGAGTTCTCCTGGAGGAGCTTCTTTCCTAGTATGAACTTGGTTATTCTCATTGTCAGAAGAGTTTGGCACTGAGAATGGCTTCACTTTGGGGAAGCTCTGGTCCCTACATTGAGCATCGCTTCCTGGCTCCAGTGCAGAACCCTCAGCGTCCTAGCACAGAGCCTTGACCCTGCTGGCACAGACTTTCTGGCTTCCACCACTGACCTGTGGGCCGTCCCAGTGTAGATCGGTGAAATAGACCTGCATGAGACATTGTCATGGGCTCTGTCTTCAGCTGCACTCATGGCAGACATTACCATGGGGCCTGGACCCTCAGCTGTGTTCTTTGGGGTCTTTAGCGTGTGGACAGATTTCCTGCACTTTTTGTGTTTGACTCTTTGGATGAGTATTTTAAAATAATTGTATAAATTATATGTCCTGTATTAAATCATCTTCCTTTCAAATGATGACATAAACATATATATATATATATTTTTTTTCCTTTGATCATTTGACATTCCCAAATACCAAGGTTGTCATCTTTTCTATGACTGAGGGTCATGATCTGAATGTGGAACCTCGTATCCATCACTGTGATGAGGTTCTTAGCAGGGATAAGATTGCTAGGTGATAATAGCATGATATTAAGCTCTTGGAACAGGGGTCCTTTTTACTTGGGACCTCTAAAACTTTTCTTCTTCAGATAGTTCTTCATGACTTCTTATTTTAGATAAATGAAAATATTCATGAGTATCAGCAAGCTTTGAGATTCGATTTCTTAGTCTGTTACATAAGTCTTGTGAAGAACTGAGTGATACACATGGCGTGGTAGTGATTATCGTTTGTATTTAAGGTGTCTGATAACAGCTTCATGTTTTTGGAAAGCAACTGGGTCATGGTAGCACCATAGTCAGCATAATTCACCCACTGATGAATTGAGTAGTTCAGTGTGTTTCTGGATGTGAGGCCTCGTTTTACTTGGGTCACTGGCAGTGTGACCTACAAGGTTTATTCTTGTCCCTCGTGGTTCCTTTCTCCCTGTTCTTCTTGCCTCCCATGTGTTGAGCAGTTGTCCTTCACCGTGCCTTCCACCATGCTCTTTCTGCCTCGGAGCCAGCCAACCATGGACTAAATCCCCCAGAACTGTGAGCCAAATCAATCCTCTCCTCTTTGTAAAGTATTGTCCAGCAATAGGAAAGCTGACTAATACAGTCGTAAAAATTGCCAGAAAACATGAGGTGACCTGGCTAAAACCCCAAGGAGGTGATCTGACTCATCTTACTGGATAATCTGGATGTATATTTAAATGATGCACTGGGTCACCAGGTAGCACAGCTCTTATTCAGAACTTGGCTTTTCTTCACCTTTTAGTCAGCAACCAGAGAATCTCTCTGGTCATTCCTTGGTAGAGATCTAATTCACCTTAAACTAACAAGGCATGTAGAGTGTAGTTTCTTGCGTAGATTAATTAGGACCTGCCCCAAGCTGGAAATCCTGGTAAGGCTGGTCCAAGCACTGTGGCTGCTGCTCAGTGGATGTCCACAAGGGAAAAGCACCCATTATAATCAGGATAAGTGAAAACTGTAAATCTTGCAAACCATTTCACTTCTCTCAGTTTCTAGGCACTCACTTAAAAATATGTTAACATACCTTTATATGAAATTTATTTTTAAAACTTCTAATGAGGCCATTGCTCAGCAAGCCCCAGAAGCCTTGGAGTTAAATTTCTGTTTTATGTGATATTCTGAGTAAGACATGCAGCAAATGAAAGACTTTGTCAGTTTTGTAGTTATTTCTTTTATGGGGGAAGGTTAAATTCAGTATATTTTTTTTTAGAAAAAGTAAACTAAACACATCAACCAATGCTACTCTTTTCCTTCTTCTATGATTAGATCTGAACAATTACAATGCAGTCTCCTTTTGGCTAATTAAATGGATATTGGAGTAATTAATCTCTGTTAGCTCAGCACATAAACAAAGAAAAACACTTTGCTCCATCAATAGTAATGGATAAGTGTCACAAGATAATGCAGTTAAATTGAATCTGGATTTCTAAGTTTCAGAATGCATTGCATATTGACCTATCTTTTTTATTTTTATTGTAGAGTACATTTTCTGTGTCATTTAGAGTGCAGAGGACTTCTGCTGTGTCCCATATTGATGGTGATTGGGACTTGGGTAGGAACTTTTTAAGTCCTTTCTGTTGAGATAGAGTTGAAAGACATGTCTCATTTTTCTACTGTGAGATACCTGGATTTCAGTGAACAGCTTTGTAGCATAACTTATTTCACTGTTTCTGTATGTGGCAACACCATTTGCTAGGGTGTCTTCTTGGAGAGGGGACTGTGCTCTCTGAAAATCCATGTATTCTTTTCATACTGACCACAGAGCTATCAGGTATCTTTTCTATACTGAGAAATCTCCTAGAATCAGCCAGAGGTTTTCTTACTGACACACAGTATCTTAATTGTTCATGATGAAATTTAAAGAATTTAAGGAAGATGAGGTAAACCATAATGTTAGAATTGTTGTGTGAGTGAGTATCTGGGCAAGGGCGAGAAGAGAGAGGCTGCCTTGCAGATTTATGCTTATTTCTTTTCTCTTTATTCCGTCTCTGTCATCATTAACACCTAGCATTGACATGATGCCAGTTGGATGATCCTCAGATTCTGTTGTTCCCTTTTTTTAGGTCTAGCTCCACAGAAAACAGTTTCACTAGTGTCTGCTCGACAGATATACTCAGGTCACTGATGTCTATTTTCCTTTCACAATCCACAGGGCAAACCAGAAAGTCTTTCTTCTTTCCCTGAATCCAGGCTGGCTCATATCTGTGTCATCAGCTCCTTCCCTAATATTGCAGTCCACAAAAAATTCCTAAATTTATGTGCAACAGTATATAGCTTTTATTCTTTAGTATGGCTCATCTTACTCTTTAATCAACTTACAAATATTGCGAACCTAAAATATGCTGGAGGATGGGAAATGCACTTTCGATTTTGTAATTCTCAAGTTCCCAGAACTGGGCAGACAGGAGGTACTTGATTGAAATGGACTGAATGAAAGAGAAACATTATATGTTTTCTCTTCTGTGTGCAAGCTAAACAAACAAACTGATAAATAAATTTAAAAAGCAACTCTGGAAGTAGAAGAGGAAGTATGAGGGACTATGATGGGGTCTGATGCGTGTTAAGGTAGAAGAAGAAGGGTCTGCAGGAATGATCAGCTCATGATGTGTGCATGTATGAAAATATCACAGTAAATCCCAGAAGTTTGTATAATAAAAAACAAAAATAAAATGGAGCCAATGAGCCAGGTAACATTATGAGGAGAAAAGTAAAAGCATAGACATAGTCTTATTTAAGTAGGTTAATGAATTTTTTCTTCCTTCTTGTTTTATTTATAATGACAATTTAGAAGCAAAGCATGTTTTTCTTTGTTTTGTTTTACTCAGAGATAGGACAGATGTATCTCTCTCTGTCTCTGTCTCTCTCTCTCTCTCTCTCTCTCTCTCTCTGCTTCTCTGTCTCTTTCCCTTCCTTCTTGGTGAAACTAAGAAACTAAGAAGCTAAACAGTTCTGAAAGTCTTTGAATTATTTTGAGTTGGACAACTGGAGTTAAGACATTGACTAAATCTATGTAAATAAGACCACGTGTGACTGTATGTGACTTTACTGAGTCACATGTTGCAATGGCATCTTCTCTAGACAGTTTGGGGCTCAGAGTTTGGGTGTTGAATATTGGAAACTATGATATGAAAATCATCACATTTATCTAACAATTTACAAACTCTTTTAACATATTTTTATTCAGATCTCAAAAGACTACAAGGAAGCAAGAGAAACATATAGTGTTATTAGTACATTGCTTATATTTAGGTCAAGGTCTGGGTTCAAATCTTCCTTTGTCATTTACGAGATGTAAGATCATAAGTAATTTATTTAACCCATGTTAAAATGACTCAGTTTTTTCATTGGTTAAAGTGGAGAAATCTCTTGTGCCTACTTCTTAGTTTGTTGTGATAAGGGAGTTAAACATGGCACTTGGAAAATAGTCATTGTTCAATATGTATTTCTGTGAGAGGTGAAAGAGGGCAGACATTACTTTTTAAAGGGCCAAAGACTTGCCCAAGATTAAAAAGTTGAGTGAACTCAAACCCCAGGTCTATTTTCTACCAAGGGCATTTTGCTTTTATTAGTTCATAGCATAGCTCAATAAACTTTGGGCTACAGTTTTCACAAACTAGGGTGGTTATGTTTGGTATGAAAATATAACCTATGAACAGGCCCACCTGCAGCTGCTGTGTCTCCAGAACTGAATCAAGTATCTAATTAAATGTCATAAAGTACAGTCCCTCAGGTCCTGATTAGGAAGCATCACAATTCCTGTTTGTGAGAACTTTTTATTATGTTATGGACTTGAGAAGCATGATTGATCAAACAGCATATTGAGCTATTAATATCAATATGTGGCTTTGAGTGAAGTTAATTTTTAATTATCTGTGACCAGTTGCTGGGTAATTTTTCACACTAAATCAAATTGCCTGGTGTAAATTGAGCTCTCCTTGGCTCTCCTCTCCTCGCCCTCATTTGCCATCTCCATCTGTGGGACACTTACAGTGAACTACCATATATGTGAATCTGATTTTAAAAAACAAATATAATTATGCTGCGTAATCATTGGAGATAGTCTCTTGCATATTGGCAACAATTTCATCTATTCAAACATCCTGTCTACTTAGTCTTCACCTCTGTTAATTTAAATAACTAAATGTTATGTATAAATTACACTATATAGGTTTTTCTTCATTGTTTGGAAGATCCTAACCGCATATCTTCTGCCTGGGCTTCCAGGTCCTCTCTGCATGTTCCTGCCTGGGAGGCCGGTCTCCCAGAATTCTTAGAGGTCTCTGCATCGCTGGCTGCCCATTGAGTTGTCTGAGGGAGTCCCGATGGAACATCAAAGGGAAACAGGGACGTCCGGGAGTTTATTTCTCTAGTCCCTCCCACGGGAAGCCAGCTCTGGCTGGCCAGGACAGAGCACCACTGCTCCTTTCTGGTAACCTGCATAGCACAACTTCTCTCCTGGTGACCCACACTGTTATTATTAGAAGGCAGCCCAGATCTGCTAGGGTTAACCCTGACTCCTGTGTGTTTCTTGTGTCTTGACAGCTTGCCCTTCCACGAGTTCCTTTGCAAGTAAACCCTCCTCCAATGATCCTAGTCGAAGGGTGCCGTGTATTCCTTCTGTGAGGCAGTGTGATACCAACACCAGCCTATTTAGCAGATAACTTGCCCATAGATGGCTGCAGTCATGTCATTCTCCACTTAGGAGCTACTCAGTAGCTCTCCACTGCTTTCAGCATAAACATCGTCCCAGCCTATTTAGCAGTTGACTATAGTCAGTCTCTTTTTATTCCCACTTGCATCCTCCATTTTCCCCTCAACACTTCTGTATTGGAGATGGAACTCGGGGCTTTTGCACTGAGTTACATTCTCAGCCCTCAGCCCTTTTAGGTTTTTTTGTTTTTTAATTTCAAGACAAGGACAGGATCTTGTGCAGTCAGTTAAGTGACCCTGCTGAACTCCAATTTGTGATATTCCTTCCTCAGCCTCCCATAGGATTGGAATTACAGTGGTGCCTGGCTGTATCCTCTATTTCGGAAAACCTAGACTGCATGGCACTTTGGGAAAGTTGCTTTACTTCCTCAGAGCCTAAGCTGTAAACTCTTATTCAGAACTGTTGCCTGATTGTGGGTTACTGTGGTGGTCACTCCCTGAAAAGTCCTGGTTGAGATTAATACCAACAAAGTCAGCAGGGGGCATATAATGGATGACTTTGTGTATTAGGGACTGAATGCCATTGATTCAGTTATTCATAAATATTTATCAGTATCAGCTGTGCTGTGGTAGAATGAGTCATTCTTCAGGGGTGATGTGGGTGCTGAGGGTCTGGCTTTGGAGCCAAACTGTTGAGCTTCATGTTTGAATGCTGCTACTTGATTGTGTATGTGTGTGTAGGGGGTGCTCCAAGCAGAGATAATAATCTTCACAGATTGCAGGGAGAGATAAATGAGATAGTCACTATGCTAAATCATTCAGATACATGGGTACAGAAAAAAATCTTCAAAATTGTAGCTATGACTATTATTTTTTATACTTTTCTCCCCTTTAAGGTATGAAGGATGCTGAGTATGGTGGCCTATGCTTGTAATCCCAGGTCTTGGGAGGCTGAGGCAGGAGGATTGCTGCTAGTTTGAAGCCAGTCTGGGCTACAAAATGTGTTCAAATGTAGCCTGACGTGCACAGCAAAACTCTGTCTCAAAAAAGACTATGTATGTATATATATATATATATATATATGAAAGGTGAATATGTGGTCTCTTTGGGATCAATGTTTAGGCCATCCTTGGCACACTTGGTCTAGGTGAGCAACCTTGGGTCTGTGTCATTGTTCTCTACCACATACTACCTCACCTTGATGTTCATTCAATAATGTTTATTTAGTATATTGTGTGCTAGACTATAAAAATATAAATATGATATATTCCTGAATTTGAATTGAAAATAAATTTCAATAATTTGCCCTAAGTGTTAGGCTTTCTTTCATTTTGCATAATAATCAACTAACAAATTCAGTGGCTTGTAGCAATGTGTGTTTAAGTCATGCTTGCATATCACGAGTGCTTCCAGGACTGCAGTCAGTGCAGCCCTGATCTGTGTGTCTTCTCATTTTAGAACCCGTGGTGGAAGAATATTCTCTATCTGAGACATGCAGTTCTCGTGGGAGACCTGCAGACGTGCAGTCACTTAAAAACCTCTGCTCAGTTATGATAAACATCTATGCATAATTCTTAAGTCTCATGCATGTCAGATGACCACGCCCAAAATCAGCAAGGTGGGAATGTGGCTTTTTTCCCACAGAATGTGTAAAAAGTAACGCAACCACGAGTAGTGCAGTATAATGCTACTGTAGAGAGAAGATGATGAAGACTGTGACCTAAAATACTGTACCTTACAAAGCAATGTTGGGTTTTCATTGATTAGCTTGGCATGTGTTTGAAAAAGAAAATATCGGCAAGTGGTTAATTGCCGGGATTGCTTTTCTTTCGAGTGTATAAAAATCAGAGTGTAGTTGGCTGCATGTTACTTATGTGGTTTCCTGGACTTACCACCCATGGGAGCAGCCTCTGATGACATTGTGACAACAAACTCATGGTGAGGCATTTCAAGGAAAGTTGGATGGAGCAGAAAACTTGTTCAGCCAGAGACTGAATTAGTGAGTACACAAATAAATTACCATCTTCAACATTACTCAAGTGAATTCAAACCCTGGTGGCTTAAGGTGTGAGAGCTTGGTGAAAAATAATTCTCTGATTTGCAGCTACAGTTGGCCACAAATGTACCTTGTGTCTTCATTTCCTCTGCTTCAGTCAAATATTTTCTTATTTTCTGAGCACATACTGCAAGTGCTGATTACAAAGATGAATTAAAGTCATTGTCTCTGCTCTGAAAAGAAACCACAGTAAATAAAGTCGGGAGCATATGAATTAATAGAAGCTTTTTAAGTATAGAGATAGCATGAAAGAGAAAATAAGTCTCTGGAGCCTGGCATGAGAGAACAGACATGGATGGAGATAGGGAGAGACTTCCTTGAACAGGCAATACAAACAACTGAGTAGGAAAAGCTTAGATATAAATTGCATTTGTGCTCGGAAAGTACCAGGTTTTAGGAGTAGCAGGAATAAACTCAAAATCATACAGGCATAGACTTTGCTTGTTTCCTTTATTTAACAACGCTGGAAAAGGTCAAGGGCAAACGGTGGAAGGGGAATGAGGAGAAGGGACTGAGGAGCCACGCAGGGGTGAGCAAGAGAGAGAAGATGAGAGTCCTCCTCAGGGGCAGAGGTCCTGCCGATTAGCCCTCCTCTCCTTCTCATTTCCCTTCGAAACAGCTGAGTGCTCTTCTGGGCTTTGCATTATTAGTCATTTGGGAGTTTCTGAGAGATTTTAAATCTCCCAGCTTTTATTTGGGAGACCCTGAAATATGAGGAACTGTGGGAACTTAAGAAATGGAAAAGTCTGAAGGGGAAAAATCTACATGGTGTGGCACCTTGGTGCCATGCAAAATGGGAAAGTGTTCAAAAGCAGAGGTAAATTTCTTTGTGAGTATTGGAACTGACACAATGGTGGAGCAAAAGAGGGTGATCAGAGAGAGCTATCCCAGGGCTTACTGTAAGGGGGGTGGTGTCTGTAGTTTTAGAAACAATGAAGTGAAATAAAACGCGTGTTCTTTTTTATTCTCAGAAGGTGTGGGCAGTTTTAACAGCAATGGTGATAACATATTTCTACCCTAAGGTATTTTCTGCTGTGTTGCTTCATGTAGAGTTTTAAGCATAGTCTCAAAATTAGCACATTTTAAAATTACTTAAAACACTGTATTCTATATGGAAGTGAACTTGCTGGCTTCCCACTCATACGGTCAGTCAGTTATGGATGTGTGCAAGGAGCTACATGTATGTTTTGAGAGTAAGTTAGTTATTCTTCAGAACAGCCCAGCTCACTTTGGGTCCAGTTAATAGCTACCTGCTTATTTATTTATTTATTTATTTATTTATATTTAATTATTTTTGTAGTAGTGGGTACAGAAGCTAGAGTTTTTGCACTAAAACTGTCTTCCCTTTAAAAAATCATGGTTTTTTTTTGTTTTTAAATTTTTCTAAGTCTTTCTAAATTGCCCAGGCTTGGGTTAACCTTGTAATCCTCCTGCCTCAGTTTCTCAGGGTGATGGGATTACAGGTGTGTGCTATCGTGCTCAGCCCTCCTTAATCTTTTAAATAGTAGGTTAGAAAAAAATAGTAATTCCACTGAGTTTGTGAAGATTGACGACATAACTCAACCTATTTTAATGATTTGACCATTTGGAGAGTTTTGTGTCTAACATGTATAACAGTAAAGTAAGACACAAACCCACAGTGCACTTTTTTTTATTCTTCCTAAACAGTATATTAAGTAATTACTGTTTCTATGATTGTTTTAGTTTTGCAATATTACTGGCTAATTACATACAGGATTCAATAAACTTATTTTTTCACTGTTTGCAATTT
Source organism: Dolichotis patagonum (assembly GCA_004027295.1). Lineage (NCBI taxonomy): Eukaryota > Metazoa > Chordata > Mammalia > Rodentia > Caviidae > Dolichotis > Dolichotis patagonum. Next base: position 50,745 of record PVJX010002009.1, read on the forward strand.
TCCTGTTACTATTAATTTATTTACTATTAATTTTACTATTACTATTAATTTACTATTAATTTTATTAAAGTAAAAATAATTGTGTTACATGTTAGAGAGGAATGTGGAAACAGTTTTCTTGGGAGCCACATACCCTAGTTAGAACAGTGCCTGTTATGTATTTAGGCAGCAACACAGAGCAGGCTCTGTGCTGGAAAGAGGACCAAGCAGGAGTGGGTCATCTCCCGTAAAGTCCATCTCCACAGCTCCAGCCGCAGTGGACAGAGTCCCCCACACTTACCGGGGCTGTTCCTCATGGCAAACCTCAAAGAGCCATGCATCTTGGAAGGCAGAGAATGAAAGAATCCATCAAATAAAATACATTAAATCAGAAAACAGCATGGTGGGTGATGAGTGACAAGATGGAGAGAGTTTAGATAAGGTATTTGTTTTTCTGGCTCTGATTTATCTGGTCCAACATGATGGTGACCAGGCCCATCCATTTTCTTGCAAATGACAGAATTGTGTCTGCCCTTGTGGGGGAGTAATACTCCACTGCGTGTATAAACCACATTTGCTGTATCCATTCATTTGTTTATGGGCGTCTAGGTGGGTTCCATATCATGGCTATTGTGAATTATCCCACGAAAAACAGGGATAGTCACATATTCCTTTAGTGTGCTGGTTTTAATTGCTGTGACTATATGCTAAGGAGTGGTATAGTAGGATCAAATATTGGCTGTCTTTTTAGATTTTTGAGGGACCTCCTTATGGATTTCTGTAGTGATTTCTATAGTGGCTGCTCTAGTCTATGTCCCCACCAGCAGTGTCAAAGTGTTCCGTTCCCCTCTTCATCCACACTGGCATTTACTGTTTAACTGTATTCTTGATGACAGCCTTCTGATTGGGTGAGACAATCTCATTGTAGTTTTTATCTGCATTTTTTATTGGCTAAAGGCGTTGCATAGTTTCCCCTGTGGTTGTCCTTCTTTTGAGAAGAATCTGTTCATTTGTCCATTTGACCAAGTTGTTTGACTCTTAGGTGTTTTTTGGAGTTATTTTTATATCTAGATATTGATCCTCTCTTGGTACAGTATGTCCCACTCTGTAGTCTGTTTCTTCACCCTGTTAGTGGTTCTCCTTGCTATGCAGAAACTTTTAATTTGATGTAGTTCCATGTGTTGGTTCTTGCTATTATTTCCTGTGCTACTGGAATCCTATTCAGAAAATCTTTGCCTGTGCCTATGATTTCAACCGTTTTCCCTAAGTTTTCTTTTAGCAGTTTCAAAGTTTCAGGTCTTATACCTAGGTGTTTGATTCATTTTTATTTGATATTTTCTGCAGGATAAGAGCTGGGATGTAATTTCAATATTCTACAAGTATTTGTCTTCTATAAGTAGAAGTAGCATCAGTTGTTAAGGTGGCTACGTATATTTTTAGCTCTTTTGTCCAGGATCAGATGGCTACAGCTAAGTGCATTCATTTCTGTGTACTCCTTTCTGTTCCACTGGCTACATGCTTAATTTTCTGCCACTGCCATACTGTTTTTGTTACTATGACTTTGTAGTATAATTTGAAATTGAGTATTGTGATTCACCAACCTTGTTATTTTGGCTTAGGATTGATTTGGCTACTAGAATTTCTGTCTTTCTGTATGAATTTTAGTATTTTGCTTCTAGTTCTGTGAAGAATGTTGGTGGTATTTTGATGGGGATTGCCTTAAATCTGTAGATCACTTTCAGCAATATGACTATTTGGAAAATATTAAATCTGTCAATCTATGAGAACAGATTGTTAGTACATCTTTTGGTGTCTTCTTCCATTTCTTTCTTGCTTGTTCTAAAATGTTCATTACAAAGACCTTTCATTCCCTTGGTTAGTTTAATCCCTAGGTATGTTATTTGAAGTTATTATGAGTGGAATTGTTTGACTTCTTTCTTTCTCAGCTATTCCATGATTGGTGTCCTGTAAAGCTATTGATTTTAATATTGACTTTATACTCTGCCTCATCGCTGAATTACTTGTCAGCTTTAAAAATCTTCTAGTAGAATGTGTAAGGTCTTGTGAGTGTAATATCGTATCATCTGCAGACCAGAATGTTTTGCTTTCTTCCTTTCCTATTTGTATGCCTCTTGTCTATTTACTTGCTGGATTTAAAATTTTTAAAACTATACTGAGACTGGAGAGAGTAGCCATCCTTACCTGTTCCTGATTTGAGAGGAAGATCTTTTCCCTCATTCAGAGTGATGCTGGCTGTGCATTTGTGCCTTTCCTATGTTGAGTGACTGTATTCACAGAACTCTGTGTCCCATTATGCACATATAAAATGGACCCACTTGAATTTCTGTCAGTTTTGAGCTTCTCCGAGTGAGTCGTGAAAGCCCGTCTCCCTGATGGCCCCAACCCAGTAGCCTGGAGGTGCACAACTTCCAATGAACTCTTCAACGTTGACATGTTTGCTGAGCCAGCTTTGCTGTGTATGTACAGGATATTGGTCTGGGAGTCCAAAGACTTGTTTTCTACTTGAGGCTTTGCCATTCCCTAGCGGTGAGACACTGGGCACACAGTAGTTTGTTTCTGTGTGCATAGCATTCCTGTCTTTAAAAGAGATCTGAATCTTTTATCTGTATTGATTTGCCACTGTGTGGCATTTTTAAAATTCAAAAGCAGAGACCTTCTCCACAGCGGTGTTTCCTGACGCTGGTGGTGGCAGCTAGTGTGTGAATGGCTTCTGCCTAATTCAGGTACTTGCAATACAGTTTTTCATGCACCCCGGCCATCAGTGCAGTGATTCCAGCGTTCTAGTGAAATACCCGCTGGACTTCCGAGCCGGCTACGGTAGAACTCTTTTGCCACCGCGTGGTCAACTTTAGGTACTGCAAGGCTAGATACTGAAACCAGATTAATCACAGAATCATAAACTTCTTTCTAAAGAAGTGGAAGATATGCTAGAATTTATCCATGTTGACATTTTTATTAATAAAGAAATTGGTCCCCAGCGTGGAAGAGTGATTTCCCTTGCAACTTAGCGATCAGGGGTGCACTGAAAGCGGAACTCAAACCGGTTTAATTGAAATGCAACTGACTAAAAAATATTTTTAACAATCCTTTAGAAGCGTATCTTTATAGATTTTTCTTTCTTTAATTTTATTTTATAAAGACATTGCAATGAAAAACAACAATTATACCAATTAACTCCTATTATTTATAGTCTTTTAGCAGAACAGTTATTTTAACCCTAAAAAAGGTAAAGCATAATTAAGAATACATAACAATTCTTTCATGTTCCGTCTTTTTTTCTCATTTCCAGAGATCTAATACAATATTGCTGTACTTTTTTTTTCCTTTTTTGATACCGGGGATCGAACTCACGACCTCGCTCTTTCAAGGCAGGCACTTAAGCCACTGAGCTAAATCCCCAGCCCGATCTAATACAACATTACCTGCAGGTGTGAACACCTGCATACCATCCACATTTGACGGAAAGGCTGGTAAAAGGTTCCAGGGCTCAGGGACTTGTAGAACTAAGTCTGATGTCAACTCCTCTCCATTCTGAGAGAGAAAATTAATGGTACCTGTACTTCCCTTCTCTGCTGCTCCATTTCCTCATCGGTATTAGAGAATCCCTTCCTCATAGGAGTTTTGTGGACATTGAGAAAATGAAGGTGGAATTGGTTTTTTAACTGTGTAACACACTGAATGTGCTTATTCTCTTATTGGCAATGTGGACCGACTTGAAGTGAAGGGCTTCATTGCTGATTAGGACCACTGCTGTGATTCGCTTTGCTCTCTTGGAGAAATGCACACAGCAAAAGTTTCTGGCCTAATGCAGAGAGGTGCGTGGTCTGGTGGCGTTTGGCTATGAATTTACATTTTTTTAGTTTTGTCTTGCAGTGTGCATATATTTGCTTCCGTGTCTGTTTGCGGGATCCCGAAGACCACCCACACACGCTGTGACTTGCTGGAAAGACTGGAAGAGCCATAGTATGGTTGTACTCACCTCTACACTTTATTGCAGGAAAAAGACATAGATAATAGGATTAGCAGAGGGAAAAGGCCAAGACCACAGAAATTCATGTATAGGCGGCTGGTGTTCTCTGTCCACTGTCAGGATGCACTGAGTGTATTCTTTTCTCAGCAACTGCAGTACCATATACCCAAATTTCTGCTCAAGGAAGTCTTCTAGAGACCTGACATGGAAGGAGTTAGCTGGGGGGCTGGTCACCTAGGCATCCTCTGCCTAGCAGCTGTCAAAATTCGAGACTCCCAGAAGGAAGATGAGCGTTCATCGTAAGCCACTTTGTAGCAGTCTGCGTGCTACAGAGGAAGGGAGGAAAGACGGAAACCCAGTTTCCAGATGCCCGCCGGGGGCCAGCATCACACAACAGCCTTTCTAGAGAGACCAGCTGCACGCCTGCATTATTCAACTTTCTCCCATCCAGTACTTCAAATAAAGCGCCATCGATATGCCATTTACAGAATTTGAGTGCAGGGTAAGTCTTGAGTTCTTTTTATCCATCTTGGCATAGTTCCTTTACGCACATATGATGTATAGATTTCTTTCTCAGCTTCTTGTTTTTGTTGTTTGTGATCAGTTTGAGAATTTGAGAGTTTCGGAAGATACCTGATTCTGTCAGTATCACCAGGATGGACACTTCTTTGGAAAGTTGAATTTTCAGTGTATTCCAGTGTGAGCAAGCTTTCACAGCCTGCTCCACTACCAACTTGTGTGAAGGTCTTACAATGTAAAAAGTCTCCCATGGTCTTTAGAAAAATTTGGAGACTTACAGTCTTTGAATCGAGAGGCCAAGGGAAAATTTATATTAATAAACAGAAATACCTGTGTTACATAAAAATTGTACTATATTCAGTTAATTATAGGATATGTGATCTCTAATAGGGAAGTTCATGATGAAAAAAATCACTGAAGACTGTGACATTTTGTCTCATTAATGTCCAAACAACCAGAATGAGGAAGAACCTTTATACTTCTCCCCCGTCTTATGTTTCATCTTGATTCTTTAGGTTTCAGAGTGGTTTTTCTAATTTATAGCCAGTATCTGTATCTGCTATGTCCAGTGTTGCTCCTGACTCTTTCTGTAATGCATTCAAAAGGTCTTGTACCACCTTGTCACCAGGCCACGGAAAAGAGCTGTAATCCAGGTGTGTAAGACCGAGGCTCTTTCTGCAAAAGGAAATGAAAGAACAAAACAGATCTGCTCTGCTTGAAGTGAATCAAGTGCATCACAATCTGTCCAAGACTCTTCTCAGTTTCCAACCACCTTTTCAGGTGGCTTCTGGCCACCCCACAGTCCCACAAGCACTCTGAAAGTTAGAACCACCCTCAAAGAAGGGGTCTCAGCTTCATAGGGAATCAAAATGCACAACTACTGCCCACAGTTCATAGGGTATGATGACTTAACTTTCCTCAGTGACCAAGCAGATGTGAAGAGTTCATTCCCCAAAGGCAAAACTGTTACCAGCCTTTTCATTTCATGGAAACAAGCTTTACTTTCCCGCTGTGGAAAATCTTGGACATTTGACAGGACAGTGGCACAATAGCATCCTCTGTCTGTCCTTCAGAATAGTTTGTTCTGCTTGTCCTGTGCCCCCATATTTTATTATAGTTGAAGTTTCTCTGCTTGCCCTTTTCATCTGACAAAAGGACATGAGCATGATTTCCTGTCTTCATGCATTTTGCTTCTGCCTTAACATCCCTGCAAATTTATCCTAAGCCATTTGGTTGTGTACTTCTCGTTTAAATTATTTACACTTTAAGATGAATTATATGTATAATTTATATAGACATATATCCCTATACTGGGTATCTTTATAAATAAAGTTATTTTTCTGTCTTTAACCTGAAGGCTATTTCTTCTGAAGATTTCCTCAATAAAAAATTGGGACAGTTACATTTACAGTAGTGTCTTCTCAGTAAATTCCTATTAAACAACTCTAGTGACTTGAACTCTTCCTCTTGACTAACCAATCCCTGTCAAGGGGTCTGTCCAGAGAAGTTTGTGCTCTCATCTTTTATGAACATTAGGCATTATTAATAGATTCAGTATGTTTTAATATATTATTTGAAGGTTTATTTCTTCAAATAATGACTAATGACTTTATAAACCACACCAATTTCAAAAATTTATTTCCTTATCACCCGATATTCATTAAGTACTATTTTTTAAAAACATATCCTCTTGTTACTGGAATACTAGGTCAGAGACCTTCTGGAGTCCCAAGAAACCTGATTCAGCCACAGCATCATGAGAGAGAGAGAGAGAGAGAGAGAGAGAGAGAGAGAGAGAGAGACCCAGAGACAGAGACAGAAACAGAGGGACAGGCAGAGATACACACAGACAGTAAAGTGGCAAGGGAGCCTTGTCTTCTCTGAACTGATGTCTTCAGGATTGTATAAAAGAATGACAAGTAGGGGGCCAACAATATGCTTCTTTGCAGCAGTCTAGGGCAAGCTGTGGCTTGGCTGAGGTATGGTTCTGTGGGGTCCCACTGATGCCAGAGATTGCCAGTTGTTCTACATTCATAGTATGAGATGAGATACGGTGGGAAAGAGAAAAAACTAGAAAAGAGAGGACAGGTTAGGGAGACAAAATGGCATAGGCCAAGATGAGAGCTGGGTCCTCCTCTGGAATAGCAAAAGCCAATTTCAAAAGAGCCCCCGTTATGTAGCACACACATGCACACACGCACACATGAACACTTCAATTAAGGTTTGGCTAATTAGGAGGTGAGCTCAGTCCTCATCTCAGCTGTATCATTTCCAGGGGTGAAAGCATACAGTGTTTTTAACCAAAGGAAAGCTGCACGGCACTGGTTAATCTTAACCGTCGACCTGACTGGGTTGAGAGATTCCTGAGAGGTGCTTAGATCGCTGACACGTGCATAACCTGCTGATGTTCACAGCAGGGTGAGCTGGCAGGTGGGGGGCTTCTACGGGGTGTTGCTGGGGGTGGGGGAGCCTTTGGAGGTATCTCTTGCTGCCAGAGCTCCCCTGTTCTGCTTCTGGCCACCATGAGGTGAGCTCCTTTTCTTCGCTAGGTCTTTCTCCTGTGATGCCTGTTTTGAAGTCAGCGGACTGTGGATTAGACCACCCAAAACTGCTGCCGAATAAACCTCTCCTTTTCAAAGCTGTGGCATTGTATAAAAAATACCGATTAGGCTCGGTAATTACAAGTTTGCTCTTTCATTCCTAAGTAAAATACAATCTCTGTCTCTTCTAATCCTTAACAGAGAATTTTTTTTTCTTTTACCTTAGGGCATTTAACAGAATTTAGATGTATTTGGTGGTGCCGAACAGTTTTGAAATCACAGTACTGATATTTTCAGTTGCCATTATAAATGTGATAAATGTGCTCCGGGAAGAGCAGTCTGACCTATTCAAACTCATTATCTCAAGTCTGAAGTTTATGAATTGGGAAGTTGTATGCAGGTCACGCTATGGCTTTAGCTCTACAGTCCTGTTTCCGCCAATATAATTCACACTGCATTTGTTGTTTAGAAATGTAACACATATTTAGAATGTTAATTTACATAAAACCACAGAGTATATATGATTGCAATTTTTTAAGCTTCTGTGTGTGGGGGTGTATCCACTGTGGATGCCTCATCACACTGAATAAACATTAAGTTGCTGGAAACAAATCTGGGTTAACAGAGATCATGGCTTAGTGATTTGTAAACCGTCCCCTCTTACCACTTAGCACAGATTTGAAACATGCCAAATGCTTAATCAATACACTCACTCTGGTTGAAAAAGAAAAGTAAGCAGCAGCACTGTATGATGGAGAGTACCTGGGAATTAGAAAACGCTCATGGTCTTCTAACTCAGTGTAAGTGATTGTTAGAGATGCATTCCAAGGCTCTGAGCCCTGTAATCCTTGTCATAACCAATGCAGGGTCATCTTGACAGTTAAATAATAGATGAGACAGAAGCTTCCAACTGTAAAGCATTATTTGAATGCAAGTTCAGTGCTTTTTCGAGGAAAGGGGAAAAAAGACGTCTTTCAAATATTAGGGGATATAAATATTCTTTCTTAGTTCTTTGCCTTTTAATACTAGATTATTATTATTATTATTATTATTATTATTATTATTATTATTTGGTACTGGGGCTCGAACTCATGACCTGGTACTTGCCAGGAAGGTGCTTACATCACTGAGCTAAATCCTCAGCCCCTTTAATGTTAGGTTCTACATTTACTGAATGTTGAACTGATCATTAATGGGAAGAAAAGAATACAGACTTTGAAAGTCACACTTCCTGAATTCCAGGAAATGGCAAGGTCTCCATGGGCAGTGAGGTCAGTGTCTGTTCTGTAAACAGGACTCTGGGGCACAGTGAGTGACTCTAGGGATGGCAAGGGGACAGCAGTGCTTCTCAGCCCTCTGCTCTCTCCTTGGTGGGGGTTTAAAGGCAGAAAGACCCCCAAAGATGTGATACACTCAAGTCTTGTATTCCCATCTTCCTGCCCCTAAGTTTTAAGTAGGCATATAGACCACATCGCATAGTTGTGTCACTCATTATTGAGCAAAACTTTGAAACAGTTTTAACCCATAAGTCTCCTCTTTTTCTAGTTGATAATTATGTCATCTAGTTACAAAACATCTCTGCTTCCCAATCCAGCTTTCCTGGATGGTACCTCAAATGGTTGGGCTGTTACATCCTTGGCTATGTATTACAAGTTTAAAATTATTTCTTTCTACTTTTGTTAGTTGCTGCGCAAACAAACAAGGCAAAAACTGTAGAGAAATGTATACTCTAAGGATCTGTCATGAATTCACTGGAGAATCTACCGTTTCCTGCTGCATCCTGCTAAGTCAATCCACTTTGCTAAAAACTCCATGTCCCAGGGAGGGAAGTAGAAAATGCTATAAACAGACTACAGGTAAAAAAAAAAAGAGTATATTTTTCTTTTTTTCCTGAGAGTGGTTCATTCAGCAAGAGCTTTCATGGCTAGCATGCAGAACCTGCCACTAGGGAAAGGGAATTCTAAGAATGGTATAAGAGATGCAGGAGACAGGGGCCTTGTTGAGCCTGGGAGAGGCCAAGCTGGTTATTTTTTTAAATTTTATTATTTTGAAGGTAGTAAAATACAACAGAACAAGACAGAACAAAGCCAATTGAGACAGTGTAGTGAAATTGGTACAGAACTTCACGGCAGGTTACCTGGATAACAGTGATAGGTACCATAGTATATCTTGTTAGTGTCACAATACTTGTTCTTTCAATCAGGTATAGCAAAATGAACGGAATACATTACATTATAGAACTTATCCAAACAGAATAGTAAATAGAGCAATATCATTAATCAAGATAAAGCAAAACAGTGATAAAAATATTTGTCTTCAAAGAGATGGTAGAAGGGAAATCCTTCTTATTTGCTGTATTGCATATGGTCAACCTCCCAAGAGATGTTCACACCTCTGGCTCCCATTTGCTGATGAGAGTGGGGTAGGGGAGATGGGATGTTTGATTCTCAGCCCCTGCGCGGCCGCTTACCAGGGTGGCGAGCTGGTTGCTTGGTTTCCCAGGGACTGATTATTGAAACAGGAAAGGCAGTTAATGACAGTCAGGCTTCAAGACTTACACTTACGCACTCCAAGACTGGTTTTTCTCCCAACAATCTATGCTTTCTGTGTCGACCATCCCAGATTTGTGCTTTTTCAGGAAATTAGATGTCTTACACGGGGAGGTGTAAATCGGGGTTAAACTCATGGCTATTTAGGTAAATTTACTTTACCATCCCTACAATTACATGGTTAATTGAAAGAGCAAACTTTAAATTTTTGTAGGAACTTGAAAAAAAAAACTCACTCTGTAAACCTCTTTTGTGATCTTAGGTGTGGTTAGTTCTCATCAGTGTTTTGGAATTTTTGTTTGGATGTAAGTAACCATTACCTGGAAAACTCCATGTAATCAAGTTCACACTTACTTTTTTCTAGGCCTGCTTTTTGCATAGAGGATATTTTATTTCTGTGTCTATAGATGAAGACTGGAGAAGGACCAGCCAGGTGGCCACACAGGCCAGCCTGCGTCTCAATGGGCATCTGCACTTTCTTGTTCCTCCAGCCCAATGATAAGGCTGTGAGCTCAGGCAGAGAAACTAGGCAGCTTTCTGAACTGAGGAAAACTCTCTTCCTTCCTGATATGAACATGACTAGGGATGAATCTGTGTGACCCAAGTGACTGTACAACTAAGGCTTATGGGAAAGGAAGGAGTTTAAGCAAAGGAAATGAAGATTTAAGTTTGCTTTGTAGTAACCTCGCCTGTATCACCAAAGATGTAATGCTTTCCCTTCTCAGAGTCTAGCAGTCATCAGACGTTTCCTACTCTTCTCCTGTTGTGTCTGACCTTTTCTCCCACCGACCCAGCTGTTCTTTGCAAATATGTTCAGTACCACTAAACTGCCCATAAGCTTCTGTCTCCTTTTCCAGGAAGATCTGAAGGCAGGGCTTAGTCTAGTTCATCTTTTTAGCTTAAGTATTTAATACGAAAAAATGTTCACTGAAGTGATTTTTTAACGATGTTGAATCTCATACACACACACACACACACACACACACACACACAGACACACATAAGCAAATACATAATTATCTTTTTGGACTATTAAGGGATTGTTTTAATTAAAAGATTTTTTTAATCCAAAAGATTATCTTTTTGAACTATTAAGAGTTTTTGAAATATAGCAAATGTAAACATTGCTGTTTGAACCAGTCAGCTAATAGCAATGCGTCTTCAAGATTGTTTTAGTCTTCTTTTGGAAAGCAGTGCAAGCAGTGCTAAGACAGGTTTGACTAACACGCCACTTAGACACTTGAATCAATGCATGTGATGTGCCTAAATGAAAGCCTCATGTAATACGGTGACTTCCCTTTTTCTTTTTAAAATGAATTTAGGGCCAGTGATTTAACTCAGTGGCACAGCACCTGACTGGCAAGCACAAGGTCTTAAGTTTGATTTCTGGTACCAAAAAACAAAAGCAAAAACAGATAAACAAAATCTTGAAGTTTAATTTCTATTTCCCATGGGAACTGAATCACAGACACAGAAAAGATGAAATAAGATTCATGGTTTTGTGACTGTTACCACTGCACAGAACTTTCTAAACCATTTTATTTTGAATGTATCGTCAAGAATCAGCAAATGTGAACTTAAATTGACCAACTGATGTTTCCTAAATGCCAGAAATTCCTTTAACATGGGAGAATGTCAGGCATAGAAAATTTTCTCAGTTCTGTGGCCTGGACCCTTACCGTTTACAGCAAGAACTACAGCTAAACCTTGAGCTGCTCCCAAAACCATGCCACCACTGTATTTGAGAATCCAATTCTTAATTCCTGTGTGATGCTAGGAATTATGCTACAAAAAGAAATAAGATGAATACTGCAGGGTGTAATTTGTGTTGTGTAGTTCTTATCTGTGAAGCATTCACAGGCCAGCATGGAACACAGAAACACAGACTGACTTATACCTCAATCCCTACAGGCAAGGTCTAGTGAAGTGACCACATAGGCATAGGAAGAACATGTGATAAAATTACAAGAGGGAGGGGATTCTGTCTCACTGTGATAATTAAATCACTGTCTGGCGAAGACTAAGTGCTCAATGAATACATTTTGTATATGTGACTTCTGACATTTATAAATTATGTACATTGATCAGAAATACAAAACTGAAACAGGAATGTGAGTGATCATCTTAGTTACTCCTGTAATACCAGTTTGAACAAAAAGTGACCACCTCACTCCCACCCAGACATTTACGTACACAGCAAATCATTCGATAGTCGGTCAGTTTTAAAAAGAAAATACTAAGTGCTGATTAAAATACCTAATACTGAGAAAGAGAAACAGAAGATAAGGAAATCTCAGCAAGTAAACTAGAGGCATATATATAACATGTTCAGTGCTAGCACTAGATACCTGTAGGTGGTGAATTTAAGTAATGCCATTTAAATTTAAAATATATCTATTAATTTTTTCTATTTAAGCATCACATTTATGATAAGAGATATGAGTCTTCTGGAAATATTTTTATTGCAGTTCAGAACTGCCTACTTGTGAGACTCTGTCCATTAGCTCTGAGGGGTCAGGCTTCTGGTTAAGAGAGCCTTAAGTCTCGGCAAACATTCTGCCTGATTCCAAGTTTGGAATTAGTGTCACAACAAATTTGGTTTTCACTTTAATGCATAACTCTGGACCACAGAAATTGACTTCTGATAATGCATAGATCTGTCACATGTGACACTATATTTCTGATTTCACAAGACAGTTAAATTTCACACATTCTATCTTAGAGGTCCCACAAGCCATAAAAATATGCTAAGTGTTAAGATGTTCTGAACAATTCCCAGGTTTTATTATATACCCAGAAATAATCAGAAAGGCTTTGGTCAGACTGTCTGTATCACATCTTGTCTTAGAGTAAAAGAGGATGTGACAATCCAAAGTAGTCATCCATCTTTTAAGCATTTGAGTAATGTGAGTCAGACTGAGTTGAAGACTGGGTCCAAAATACTGACTCGATATTGGCATTTGGTGACTACGTGTGCAATACCTTGTTAGCTATTTGGCTTCTATCTTCAACCTTTCTGAGTCACATGGATGTTGATGGTTGTTAGTACATGTGTGTTGACCTGGGTGTGCAGCCGAAGGAGCTGCCAGCCGGCAGGGTTGTGGAGACCTGCAGATCCTCTGAGTGTTCTCCAGCTATTCGCAAGAGAAAATATCAGAATTACGTGCAATAGCAGAAACTGAAAACAATCTGATTGGTAACAAGAAGATAAAAATGAAACACATGAGATAGCTCATTGGAATATTGTTATTCATAATATTGTCAAATATTATCACAAAACCTATGCATATTACTTAATGCTAAATAGTAAATTTTAAAAATGTTATCATTTTATCTTTTGTCATAAATACAATAGACTGATAGAGATGAGTGAACATCACAAACCCCCCCCCCTCAAATTTGCAGAACTGGTGACAGATCAGTAGCATGACTTGGTTCCTGAGAAATAAAACCACAAACATATTAATCACCTTTTAATAATACCTGAAATATTTACAGTTCTGTGTTTTCCACTTCAGAAATCAGTTTCTTAGAAGACAATGGATGTTAAGTAATTGGAATTAATTAATTAAGAGACTAAAGTAGAAAAAAACCCAAATCCTCTTTCAAAGAAATTATCAGAATGAAAATGGTGAGATGCAAAAACTACAGATTTTTTTTTCTCCAAGAGATGGTAACTTTGTGTGTGAGAATGGTCAGTTGCAGAATACTAGAGATCTTTGAATATAGTATTTTTGAACTAGGATTTTAAGAAGTTTACATGAAGAATAAATAACATATTTTCCAGTGTGACCAAATTAGTGTCCAAAAGGCATCACACACATTTCCATTTAAAAATAAAAAATGTAATTGAAATTTAAAACTCACCGGACAGTTTAGAAATAAATCAGAAACAGTAAAAAGGAATGGTAGCCATATGTGAAGTAATTTCCAGGGCCATAAAAATGCTTGACAAGAAAGTAGAAAATATGAGCATCTACCTGACAAGGGTGACACAGCAAATATCTAAAATATATTCAATCAGATTCCAGAAAAAAGTAAAAGTAAGTGAGAAAACTATTGGCTAAAACTTTTCTGGAATTGTGGGAAGATACATCATAGCTATACAAAGGAGCATATTAGGTAGGATAATAAAAATATATATATATACATATGTGAGTAATACAATACCTGAAGCCTGAAGAAGTGATAGTGAAGTCCTAGAATGCCAAACAAAAAGAGATTTTTGGGACCAGACAGAGAAAACAGACTTGAACAGCTGCAAAAGAACAATAATTAATTAAAGATGAGAATTCCTAAAAAAATGGAAGCTAGAAGATAGCAAACCAGCACTGCTAAGCTGTGTGAAAATCAGAATCACTGTGTGTGGCTGCATGGGCTGTGTCCTGGACGACACAGAGGGCCGTCATGCACACACTGAAGTGTGCGGGTTGCCTAGACTTCACTGGTGCAGCCTGAGATAAATTAGATCCAGTAAAACTATCCTTTGAGAATGACCCTGTGTGGCTGGAAGGATAGGTGTAGCTCAGGGGTAGAACACGCTCTTAGAACCAAGAGGCTCTGGATTCAATTCCCAGCAGAAAAGGAAACAAGTCCAAAAGAAGGAAACACCACCAAAAAACATCATCACCCTCAATCTTTCAGGAAGTAGAGGAAGAAGTCATTTCAGTGTCCACCAACAAGACCTATATAAATAATGCTTTACTAAAATCTGCCAACAGTAGTACAAGTAAAAACAATTAGTGTGGACTGTAATGCATATCAGAGAACCAAAACAAAAAAATTCTTATTGAAACATTGGCATGTCAAGTCCAGCAATATGTTAAACAAACAACCAAACAAACAACCAAACAAAAATGGATAATAAATCCATTGGCTAAGTAAAGTTTATTCTTGGAAAACAGGGTTAGTTTGTTGTTTCAAATGTATTAGTGTAATTCACTATATTAGTAGAACAAAAATTTCCAAACTTCACATTATAACATGACCATCCCAATAGATACAGACAAAACATTAACAAAATTGAACAGTCATTCATGACACTCACATAAATTTCTCAGCAAACTACAACAAACTTTCTTACTTTGGAAAAGGCCATCTACAGACGATACAACCTTCAAGGAACGAGTGAGAGAAGCCAAAAGCAACCTGGGCTACTTAGTGAGACTCTGTCTGAAAAATAATAAATTTAAAAATAAAAGAAAGGACTAAGAATGTAGCTCAGTGGGAGAACTTGGCTCTAGGTTTAATATATCATGACAAAAGAAAAAAAGATAAAGAAAAATTTAAAAGCTATATGACAAAATGAATGACAATGCTTTCATATTACAATTTGGGATAAGGCGAAGTTATCCAATTTTGTTCCTTCTATTCAATACTGTTCTGGTGTTCCTTGCCAAAATAAAAAAGGAAAGAGAAGAAAAATATCTCTTAATGCTTAAAATGTGAATACTCTACACTTGTCTTTTCTGTGATGCAAATGCTCTAGTTAAAACTCTCCTGTGTCACTGAGAGACACTTACAAGTTTGTTCAGAGCAGCATTATTTAGACTAGCTATAAATAACCCAGGTTCCCTCAGTAATGGAATGAATAAAGAAACTTCAGGGTAATCACACATGGGGTGCTCTGCAGCCACACGATGCATAAATCACAGCTATATATTACCACAAGTAAAGCTAAGAAACATATTGTTGAGAAAAAAGCAAATGGCCAAAGATTAAATGCAATATAATATCCTCCTAACTTTAAAATTCTCCTGACCCCCAAATACAATTTATTTTCATCCTATTAAATACCTAAGTGTCTAATATTCATCGTAAATGTATCTTGCAATGTGGCATTCCCTTCCTCAGCAGTTACAGAAAAACAGGGAAATTCTAAGTGGCGTAGATGGATTTTAGTCCTCACGGTTTAGCCATAACCATTCCTATTTTTTCTGTTTCCAGGAATAATGTGTATCACACACACATTGTATATATTATATATGTACACATGTATATATATGTATTATATATTCATATATGTAAATACACACATATATATGTGTATATATATTCTGCTATCAAACTGATAATTCTCATAGCCCTACCATTCCTGCCCCAAAGCTTGATATTAATATTTTTAAATTTTGTCTTTTGACATTTAGAATGGCCTTGAAATTAAGAACTTGGGGTTCTGCTCCTGGTCACCAGTGATAACATTCAAATTATATCACAGATCATGATAAGGGGAGCACAGGTCATTCTAGGGGACTTCCAGGAATAGAGAAATCACATTTTATTTTGTTGGAGACGAGCCATGGCTTCATGACTGTGGTGATAGTTGAGTCAAGAAAAGCACAAAGGTACAGAGATGTGTTGAAAAATGTAAATTCAAGCTATAAACCAGGCAAATGCTTTAGATCAGGGTTCTGGAGACTGGTGGACAGTTTGACTTTTTATTATCTTTGAAAATATGATCATTAACTACAGAGGCTAAATGATTTGTTCGCTGTTAGAAATTAAGATAGGATCATGGCCAATTTGATAACACTGATGCTTAATCCATTGATTGTTTTATACCGGGGCTTATTAAGATTTAATTTTACATACTAAGTAAACTTGACATTGTGAAGAGTCAGACATCATATTCACACAGTTTGGCATATTGGAGCGAGTGACAAAAGGAATGCCTGATTCCACTGTGCTTATTATAAATGTGTAGTCATTTCTTCAGAACTTAAGATGTTAATCTAGTTGACATCCTGTGTTCAGTTTCACCTGTGTTCTGTGCTGAGTTTTATTTGGCATTCTGTGTTGAGTCTTATCTGTGCTGGGATTACCTGTGGCTTCCAGCATTTTCTTTGTGGTTAAAATTGGATATCGATAGAGCTGGATTTCAGCTTTCACCCTTTAGCAGGGTCCTACAGGATGAACTCTGCATAAGGAGCAGTCCCGCCAGCACAGGGTGCAGTACTTTTGTCTCTGTGTACAAGAGAATGAGATGGGATAAAGGGGCTGCAAAATGCCAAGGAGGTTAATTATTTTTTGAATTAGCAGCGTATTCCTTTCTTCTCTGGCGTCCCTTTATTCGTGGAAGGAGAATTTTGGTGCCGTAGAAAACTCATGGGACTTTGAGATGAGAAGGTCTGGGTTTATATCTTGTCTACGTCCTGGCCTGGGCTTGAATTTCTTCACCTTGAAAGATGATGATGTATCCATTAGAGTCAAATCAGGAGACAGAAACCACACGCTTGTTTGCAAAGGGAAAGCTTATTATAAGATTTACTAACTATAGTGCAGATTGAAGTAACGGATAATTGGCAAGTAAGAAGGACAAATGCAGCCATACCATTTTTATGGAGCAGCTGCTATCAAGGACTAAAATAGAGTATCAAGAAAGAGCCCTCCAACCCCGCTCCAGGCTCAGCTCCTCTCCTTTGGAGAGGGCACGATTAAGAAAAAGTCACTGAAAGAGTCATTGACATGCCCTCCATTGGGGCTTGCCGAAAACCTGCCATATGAGGCTGCAAAAGCAACCAGCGGGGAGACCTTGCACCTCAAGCCTTGCTGTGGAGTTGTTAGAGTCAGTGTTGGTGCCACAGGAGCTGAGCACTGGTGAGTCCACAGAGACAGCCGAGAGCACAGGAGCTTTGCTCAGCTGAGGTGTTGTGAGACTTGGGGTGCAAGGTGTGCCCATTAGGATATCCATGCTGAGGTGAGCCCTGAGCTGGGACCAAGGCCACGAACTCACCGAGAACAAGGGTCAGGTCACCATTGGATTTCCCTTTGCAGACTCACTGTTGGCTTTCCTGAAGCATGAGGTTTTAAAATAACAAGGAAATCGATGTAGTGGTGCACTGGAAGCTGACATACACACGCACATGCACATTATTTCCTTGCTGTTCAGAACTCTGGTAGGCTGAGGCAGGACGATCATAAATTCAAGCCCAACCTGGACAACTTAACGACTTACAAGATTCGTCAATCGATCAGTCCAAAAGTGCTGTAGATGGAACTCAGTATAAAGGGCTTAGGTTCAATCCCAGGGCTGAAAAAACAAAGTAAAAACCCACAAAAAATAAAAACACTTCTTCTAGTGCCCTCTAGTGACACTTTAAAATCGTGCTTAGTGCCAAAAGAGACAGGAGGTTTGTCTGTTATCTCTGGGTAGATAATGAGGAATGAATTCGAGCTGAGCTGCAATAAATGAAGACTTATCCCTGAAGCCTTATCAACTATTCAATGGATTAAGTTGTATTTGAATGTAAAAGTACTTCATGCATTCCGAGAAAGAATATAAATTTTCACTTTTGCTATAGTTATGGTTTAGTATAATTAAACATGATGCTGATACAAATCTGTAGTGCTGATTGGGCAGACTATACTACAGCGAATATGATGTTATTGCTTTTAGCGAAGTGATTTCAAGATTATATTTGGACAGTGACATAGCTGAACTTAAACATATGTTGGGCTTTCTAAGCTAAAATATATTGTGTGTTGGTGATTATCATTTATAACCAAAATAGTACTGATTGAAATCTAATTATATGCCAGACATTGCAAATGTATTTAGATCTACTTATATATTAATATTATTGATTTTGTTTTTAAAGTGAAGAGCTGAGATAAAACAGTGTACTAGGGCCATACAGACAGAAGAAATCAGAATTCAGATGCAGGCTTTTCTGATTCTAGAACCTCTATATCTAACTCAGTAACCATAGTCTCTCCCAAGCCCAGGATAGTGTCAAAATGCTGTTGAGTAAAATACATACTTACTCTGGACCTTTATTCTGTATGTGTTGCTTAGCTTCCTGGGAGGTTATGTTTCATGTTTTGTTATGTCTCAGTAACTCACAAATTTGGTGCTAGAACTAAAGAACAGATGAACAGACATTGAATCGGAGCTGCACGTTTAGCTCTACAAAGAGAAAATGATTTATTTACAGAGTGAAGAACGATTAAATGAGACATGATTAGGAAATAATGTCTTTACATCATCATTAGATTTCTGCAACTCATTTCACTAACGGGTACTTTAAGCGACATTAGGGCTAGATTGAAATATAGCTAATCACAGCCTCCACCTGGAAATATCCTAAGTGCCCATCTGTGGTAACATGGGTCAAGTATGATATATTTATATAAGAAAAGATTTTTAAAGAAATGAAAAGCAACAAACTGCTTCTACATATGAAGCCTAGGTAAATCTACAGAGATAATATTGAGCAAAAAATACTAGGCGTAAAGGCGTATGAACTACAAAACAGGAAAACTAACGTATCATGATCTAAGGCAGAATAATGTTACCTCTGAGGGCATCATCTGGGAATAATAGG
Organism: Dolichotis patagonum; assembly: GCA_004027295.1. Lineage (NCBI taxonomy): Eukaryota > Metazoa > Chordata > Mammalia > Rodentia > Caviidae > Dolichotis > Dolichotis patagonum. The sequence continues at coordinate 69,646 of PVJX010002009.1, forward strand.
TCTACAGCAGGCTTGGGGTGCTTTTCCTATCAAGTACTTAATCTGAGTAGCAACTGTGTGGGGAGAGACATTTGTAAGTTTTCATAGGGTAAGAAAGTTAAGATGCAAAGCAGAATGGATCTATGTAATAATTTAATAAAATGATTTAAAGATTGGCAAAATTCCAACATTTTAAAAAGGGGAAAAATAGTAAAATATGACACAGGAATGCAATTTAATGTTACGTAGTCAAAATAGGAAGTTTACTGTAGGTTTTTTAAATAAGAAGAAAAATGTGCTGAGGTTACAGTCTTGAGGGAAAACAAATCAGAGTCCAGTGTTCTGTATTATCCTCACTGGGTAACGTAAATGTCTATGCAGTTACTAGCAGAAATACATCGGTGCTATCAGTGTTGTAGAAATGGGTGACATCTTCTCTCTACTAAAAGTTTCAGATTTCTTAAGATATTTGTATAAATTCTTCTAATAATCAACTAAAGAAGTGATTACAAAAATGAATATTTAAAGTTTCCTCACCTTTAAAGACCTTTTGATTCCTATTACTCAGACAGTAGACTAACTTTCCTTTTCTAAATGCTCAAATACTCTAGAAAATTATCTCATTTGACTTTGCAACCTAAATTCTTCCTGCTTCCCCAAGTATTTTCTATACTTTGACCAAACTGGACTTTCTCATTTTATTTATTAATTTAATGATTTTGAAGCCTCAGCTGTTTGCCAGGCACTCAATGCACACAGCTACAAATAAGAAAGTGAATTTTGTTCTTTTGGTTTATGTTCTCGTTATTGGGGAACAGGATACAATCATGGTTTTAAAGACTGATTAGGTTAATTACGGGAAAAATTCAGGAAAGCGTACGCAGAGGAGAAACTACATCTAATCTTAAAAGATAGGGTCATCGCTGTTAAAACCGTTTTGTTGAAGCAAAGATCATGCAGATGAGAAAAAGCTGCTCATTATAAAAGGAGTCGGACAAGGGTTGCTGAGCGGTGATGGGAGCAACGCATCCCAGGTCCCCTTGTGACTGAGGGATTGTTGGGCAGTGCTGGGGGCAGATACTAAAAGGGTAAGAGGAGCAAGTCAGAGGAGCACATTTCAGGTGAGGACTTGAGAAGAGGCCCCCGTCTGTGTGTGACGTGGATGTGGATGGCTAGGGAGGATGCAGGAAAAGATCACTCCAGGCCAGGATGCCGGTGATCTGAGAGCTGGAGTTGGATGATGACAGGGTTCATATCTAGATGGCTCCCCAAAGCTGCATATTTGCATCACTGGGGCTTTGAGGAGGTGACTCCATCATGGGTGTGTGACACTGGATAAGTCCACCAATGGGTTCATAGCTGTGTGTGATGCTGGGAGGCGAAGCCTGCTGGGCAGAGCTGGGTCACTGGGCGTGGCCTACAAGAATATGAATATATATATATATATATATATATATATATATATATATTTCTCCGTTGACCCTGCCCTGCTTCCTGCTTTGCATGCATGGACTCCTTCTCCACTGTGATACCTCTCTGCCATGTCACCCTGCCTTGGAGCCAGCTGACTATGGACTGAAACCTTTGCAAACTGTGAGCTGAAATCTTTCTTCCTTTTAACTTGTGGTTGTCTGTTGTTATGTCTCAGCAAGGAGACGGTTACTAAAACAAGTGATTTAAGCATATGGATGCTGCTGTCACTAAGAAAGAGGATGGGATGGGTAGAAAGGAGTATCCCTATTGGTGCCTTTTGTGATATTTCCTCTACATCATGTGCTGTGCATCTTTGAGGCCTCACGTAGAGCATCACTGATTCTGTGAGATCATCCCTGCATTATGCTAGATACACGCTCTGATTCCTTCCATCTCATAGCGTCAAGTGGCTGATTCCATGAGTTGGAATGAATTCAGTGAACATTTGCTTACTTGAATACTTCTGTGAAATATCACTAATATAAATGCATGTGTTGAGCTAAATAAACCATCTATTTATCCTGGACCTATCTTTAAGTTCTTACGGTTCAGGCAAATCCATTAGCCTATTCTGAAAGCATTGTCTAGACAATGACAATCTGTGTTTTGCATTTTGAGTAGAGCAATATAGTTTAGAAAAGTTTCCATGTATTTGTGCTAAAAAGGCAAAACTAGAGGCTTTAAAGTACTCACTTAATGTTTGTACTTCTGTTCACTGTCTGGCTCTGGTCTCACTTTTCTGTAGATAAACTTGCAATATCAAATGACATGCACGAATTCCAGACAGATGCTTCCAATGTCTGGCATCAAGACAAATTATATCACTTGGCTGTCACAAAGAGTGCCTCTTTTGATGTTATGGAGCAATTTGTTTAATGACACAATTGCTAGGCTGGGGAACAGATGCCTGTCTCCTCTGTTGCTCAGAATTCCTGGGACACTGCACAGATCCCAGCCATTGCTACGTAACTGGGGCGTCTGCAGTCGCTAATCCTTGACTGATGGAGAGGGAAATCGCTCTTTTCCACTCGTGGCAATGAGTTGCTTGCTTTTATGGTGGGTGGAAATTTTGTTTTCTGGTAACAGTGCTGCAAGACTTTCTGCTTGGCCGATTTTGTTGTTGTTTTTGAAGTCAGAAGATTACAGGTGCAAATGTAAAGAATTTGGGAGTGACTCTTTAAGAAAATCTTGCATGTACTAAATATTACCACGAATGATTGCGGGTTTAAGACAGGTGAAAAGCTCTCACTTTCCCAGATTAATCATGGAGACATAGTGATCAGTGACAGGCCCAAGTAAAAGGAATAATAACATTACTGCGATGGATGTGAGTCGGGTGAAGGACCCAGAGGAGAAGGTATCTAAATTATGGCACATAAGTTGGGAAACCTTCGTGGACTTGATAATATCGAAAGTTAGACTCTGAAAAACTAGTAAAAGCCTAATATGCAAGAGCAAGGACAACTCTCTTCCTAAAATGCTTAATTTGTGGATCCCATTCAGAAAGCAATGAATCTCTAACCTGAATACCCACTATCCAAGAGAATCAACTGAGATAGTAACTTCAAATGTTCATTCCCAGGTTCCAGCTATAGAAATTCAGATTCAGTTGATGTTAGGTGAGATCCAAGAAGCTGCATGCTAAGAAAATACTTACAGGTGTTTTTGATGCAAGTGGCCATAAAGGTAGTTTCCTGACAGTTGTTTGTGTTAAAAACAAATAGATTGCTTTTGCGATATGAGTGGTAGTTCCAAAGAAAGATAAGTGATTTGCTAGAAGAGTAACAATTAGCAGCGTTCCACTTTGAAACATGGGTGGAAGTTATCACTGCTACTACGTAAATTTTAATTTGAATGTTATCGGCATAATGAGTGCTGTGTTTTTCTTTCTTTGACTCTCTGATTGCCCCAAATCTTTTATTTGGAGAAGGGAAGCAAGAGTTGTCCTTCACCTAAGCTTTTACCCGAGGACAGGTTCGTCGTACAGATATTTCTGCTGCTACTCAGAGAACACCAAGGACGGAGAATGTATGAATTCAGGCCTCACTTCAGTGACTGCAAGGCGTTCAAGCCTTTTTAAAATACAATCCTCTTAAACGTGTTTTGGGAGCTAAATCTGGCTCAGTCTAGTTCGCAGTGATGCTTTTCCCACGGGGTCCGCAAGGTGGCAGTCTCCTCCCGTTTCTGGCCGTCCGCGCCCAGCAAGCCAGGCTGTGATGCGGGTGTGTCATGGCTGGGGGGACCCTGTCAGGGCTGTGGAAAAGCCTTGTTTGAATTATTCTTAGAACACAGAACGACAATATACTCTGCTCTTTTCCGACTTGTTCCAGGCTTGTCTGAATGCTGAAGGTCACAGTATCCTGTTAGAGAAATAATGTTAGGATCAATTGACCTCGTAGAAGAACCAAAAAAAACCCAGCCTCACTCAAAGGGCAAGGGGAAAAAAGATAAAGGGAGAAAGAGAAAGAGGAAAGTAAGAGGTCTGAGAACCAAGAATGTATAGTCCTTCTAGTAAACCAGCTGAATGGAAAATACTGAGAGATGAGGGGAGATGAGGGAGTTCAGTGGACGATGAATTCAGGTTTGAAAGAGTAGAAGTCGAATTATTCTCCTTTTCCCAAGGTCAGCTCTCAAGGTCAGATCGGAAGTCACTGAAAGGAATACAGGCTACAGGCATAGCTCAGGATGCAGGCAGCCTTATTGCTTTATGACACTATTGGGCTTCAGGGATTCTGCGACTCTGTGGTCCTTGGATGCCAGGGCAGGTCTGTGAGTCCCCGGAAGAGTCCCGCATCTAGCATTTTCCCAGCATTGCCCCTCACAGGACCTGGGTCGTGGGCAGTCTCATTACTACCTACTTCACTTTCTGTTTTCTGCTTTCCTGTTTCCCATGAGCTACAGAGTCCAGGTCTGACCTCACTGGGCGGCATGAGGTGAAATCTTCATTCAGACTTGTTTTGTGTGAAGCCAGTAAGTGCGATAATAAGGCAGAGTCTAAGCCAAAATGCTGATTTGGCTGATCTAAAAGTGTTCTTTAAGTATTTCTTTTTCTGAAATATATTAGGAGACAATTTGAACTCAGGTCCTAGATAAACAAGTTATCTGGAATACAAAGCCAAAAACAACAAAACAAACAAACAACATGATTAGCAGGACTTTCTAATGCAGATTTTTTAAATTTCATACCTGTTTTTCAAAATCTTCAGTGGCCTGAGAGATAAAAGTAAATGCTAAGTATTCAAAGTCCTCCATTAACCTAGTCAACACTTTTACTACTGTTGTATAATATTTTAAGTATTTTTTTAAAAATAAAATATCTTTTCATACAGCATCATCTACATTTTTGCAAGATTTTTGTATAAGAGAAGGAAAGATTATTCCATTCTTTTGTATTCCAGTGTTGATTCAAATCTGATGCTACTGTGATAGAATTATATAGACCAATGAAAACCTCACGTAGGTTTATCCATCATAATTGGTGTTTGCACACTTTGCAAAGAGGATGGATATCAGTGCAGATGTCTGGATTTATCTGTAATAAGCCTAGCTAAAATCTCATTTTCCCACAAGAGACTCATAATTTCAACTTAATGAAAGACACTATTGGTCAAGATGGAATATATGTGGTTTTTCTTTCTCCATCTGGTAATAATAATAGGTTATTTCGATAGAGCTCATCTCTGTTATCTGTGAACATTATTTTGCCACCATCTGAAGAGAAGAATTTAAATGCTGCAAGTTGGAATTTAATTAGGGTGAATTTAGAACTGGTTGTATTATATCCATAAGATATTTCCATTTCCCTATCTACTTCTCTCCACGAAAAAATAAAATTTAAAACAATTGTGTGTATAATGTTGACCCCTTTGCTGTGTAACTGATGTACAGTAGATCTGTGACTATTTACTGGGCATTTTTAGGTGATTTCATCTCTAGGTTCCCAGTTAAATTCTTTGATGTCTTAGTTTATCTTGAATCTATTTTCCTTTGTAATGCAGTCGATCTCAATTAACTGCCTCATGCATTTATTTAATAATTACTATGCATCTATGCTGGGCCAAGAATAGTGCTGAAGTAGAAGTCGATTTTGTCCAAACTATATTTATTTGTTTTTCACTGTATAGTCAGTTTCTAATATAGAAACTAAATAAATATACTTTATCAGCAAAATGAATGCACAGAGACATAAGTGAATGTTATGGTTTGTGTCTGGATGTTCCCCCAAACCATCGTGTGGTCAAAGGTGGGGTTTTTTCAGAGGTGGCTAGATCTAGAGTATGTGATGCTGGGATTGATTCATGGTGCAATGCTGGGCTCAAGGGCACTAGGCTTAGTGGTGTTAGTGTTACAATCATAAGTAGCCTGGATAAGATATAAGGGATAGAGAAGGAGCTGGGGTCATTCCTTGCTTGCCTGCTTTTGCTGTCTTCTGCCTGCCATGGACTGTTTCTCCCCTGTGCTCCCTGTCTGCCAAGCCGCTCTGCCTTGGAGTCAGCCAATTATGGACTTAAACCTCTACAAACTGTGAGCTAAAAATACTTTTCCTCACTTAATGTGTGGGTGCTGTGTATTTTGTCTCAACAACTAGAAAAGAAACTAAGACAGCAAACAAACAAAAAAAAAAGCCCCAAAAGAACAAAAAACAAAAACAAAAACAAAACTCATGAATTTATATACCCAATCTATTTGTTCCACTTTTTATTTTTTATTAGTTTGTCTTGCAGAAAATAATGATTACATTCTTCACGAGGAGTTAGTACATGCATCTAATACATACTAATTCTTCTTTTTTCTTCTCACTTCTCTTTCCTCTCTTTCTATCTCTTGGTCTCCTCGGAAAAGATCTTATTTTTCTTGAATACTGAGCCAATGCTATAAACTTCTCTGAATCATCCATTTCTACCAGTTCATTGGACACTGTAGCTCCTCTCTAATTGCTGATTCTGGAGGCAAATGAGGGCATCATTCAATACTCAAATGTTGACCTATATGGCATAATTAGAACATAATTAGGCTTCTAAAATATATACACAATTGGTGGAATTAAAGCTAGTCAGCAGCAAAGGCAATTTTTAAAACTCATTTCTCAAGGAAACTTAAACTTTACTGAGTTAATCGAACCTGGAAAATAAAATCCTTTGAGCAATGACAGGGAAATTCTGTAGTGGTTAGTGTTGTTCACTAGGAAACCAGGCCAGGCTTTGTGAGATAATTGGTACCTGCCCATTCCTGCCCTACAAGATTTTGCCTTCAGAATTGCTAAAGACTCACTTGCTAAACAATTTCTCAAATGGAATTTTTCTGCTATGTGTTGAACAAGGAGGAGAGAATAATACAGACAGAATCTTAGGGGCGAATCTAAGTGCTGTCATTTTGCATTTAGAGAGGTCTTTTCATGCTAGAAAACAAACAGAGCTCTCAGTTGTTCCTTTCTTCATGTGCAAAGGGATATAATTGAGTAAAGAGTGGGCTTTGTGACACTGTGGTTCCAAGGCAGTGACAGTAGGGTGTCAGAAAAAATGTGCAGCATTACTGGATAGGAGTTATAGGGGAGGAAACTGAGGCACAGAAGGAGAAGAAACTCATGCAGGGTGAGAGAGCTATCCAGTGGCTGAGCTGGGGCTAGGACCCTGCTTTCCTGACTGTTGAACTGGTTTTTTTGTTTGTTTGTTTGTTTGTTTGTTTCTTATTGGCTCTGTCCTGCTTCACTTAATCAGATCTTTGTTCATTCACAGCTTTACTTTTAAAAGATAAGGAAATCAGCCCTGGGTTCTGTGATAAACACTTAGGGTTTAAAATGCAATTTCTCATTTAGTGGAATCTTCAAGATATACAATTCAAGACTCTGAAGCTAATGGAAATGAAATAATTTGCCATAATGGTGGCATTAGAACTCAAATTCTCAAGTGCGAGACTCTTTTTTTCCCCGCCACATACCATGATGTCTTTATCAGTACCCAAAACTGTGTCACGGGTTGGGAAACACACGGATTTACTGCATCTGAATGGAGGTAATTTATCCTAGGCCATTTTCTACAATGCATTAGAAATGAAAGATGTCGTTTCTAGTGTCAATAACTTTGCACTTAAATTGGAGAAAGATGCTATATACATTAAAATTTAAGTAGAACTGTCATTTCCAGACCAGAATGCATTTTGGGGTGAGAAAGTATTCCCTGCCTCCCAGCGGATGCTTCTAGGGACTGATGAATTATGTGGCATGGCTGGTGACTAAGACATTGCTTGCCTTCATTTCCATTTGTTGAGTGATTAATAGGTATTAGAAGAGTAAATAGAGTTAGATTTTCAAATGTGGCAGATGTTTAAAAACCTCTTACCATCTGCAAAACAAGATTTCAAGAAATCCTGCTTGACATCTTTATACCCTTTTTAAAAAACTTGTCGTTCCAGAAGAAAATATTTTTTAAAATGCTTAAAAGCTAAGAAACAGAAGAGGGTTGGTATAGGAAAGTCCTAAAGCACAGTACAATAGCAAGTCCCATTTATCATCTGACTCTCACAGCATGTCTGTTGGTAGTATTGCTGTGTTTAGAGAATGGTGCTCAGACTATCTTACTATTCTAGAGACCAGGGCTCACCTTTGACACATTCTGGTGTTTTTTCTGACACCCCTAATTGCTCTTTGCCACCCCCAAATCTCATGCGACATCACTAATTGCTTTTCACTGAAAATGTCTTTCAGCTGGAGTACTGCAAAGTGTGCCCATTCAGTTTACCTCCCCCATTAAATGCCCCCACCCACTTGAGCTCGAAGATTGCATTGTGTGCCTTTCTCTTCTTGTTGTTTCTCTTCTTCTTTTTTAGTGTATTTTTCCAAACACAGATGTTTTCATTGCATCCCACTAACTCTTAAAAAAAATCATTCCATACATTGCCTGGTGTTCATGTGCCAAAGATTTTTTTTCTCCATGACCTACAAAGACTTTTTTTCTCAGTCTTTAAAATAAGATGAGTTTTCACTTGTGCTCTCCACTCCTTTGGTGTACAATCTTTCTACACACTGTTCCCCCACCTGAAAAGACATGTGTTAGGTGTGACCGCTCTCGGACCTTGAACTTCAGCTCAACACTGCCTGCCTTGGTGAAGCGTTCTCTGCGGCCGCCTCTTTGTGCAAAGGTTTGAGGCAGCCAGGCTCTCCTCCTCCTCCTTCACTGATACAGCTTCACCTTTAACTTGAGTGATTAGTGGATTTCCATCTCTCCCTCCACTCACTTGTGACAAAAGCCTGGTCCGGTTTTCATCACCATTATATGCAATGCCCAGCACATAGATGGAAAGTAAATATTTGTTGAGTGAAGGATCCTAGAAAAATGGAAATGTTTTGATTCCAGGTGCAGCATAGGCATTGCACTGCCATGGGAAAAGTGTAAAGTTCTCAGCTTTTCTGCGAATGGGTAAGAGAGCTCTACAGGATGTTGGACATTAAGGAATCTTGGGAGAAAATGCAAGTGAGTCACTGACGTCAGCATGAAGAATAGTGACAACGGCAGAACATAAGCTGATGGAACAGAATAAAATCTGGATCGGTGGATCCTTGATAGGGTTCTTATGGTAAACCAAATGACTCTTTCCAGGAGGACCTTCAAGCAGTTTTAAATTCTTGCTTGAATCTTGCACCTAAGCTTCAAATCTCATTGCCCTTGATAGTCCTCCATGAGAGTGTGACAAAAGCAAACTGTCTGTGTAGGTGACACAGGGTATTGCCTGGTTCTTGAAGATGTGCTACAGAATTGTCACAGTTGTGGTTAGATCCAAATTCGGTGTCTCCAGTCAGGATACTTCATGTCTTCCAAGCAGCTATTTGGGTCTGTTCAGGTGTCTCTCTCCACGCTTTACAAGAATGGGTTCTACCTTAATATTACAACTCTGCATGTAGCAGTATGCTGGCTGGGTCTGTTCTCATACAGGTCTTTGGGTTCTGCCCCTCTGGGGACAGAGCAGAAAGACCTTCTTGAATTGGCCATCTGACTGTACTAACAACAGGAAATAAACAGTCCTGAAATCTCTGTTTGCACCCTTTGCTGAAGAGGAGAATCATATCTGTTTTCCGGAACCTAGGTTTTTCTAGATTCTGTGTAAGTTTCCAGGAAGTCTTAAAATTAGATCTTGGTGGCAGTTGTCACCTTCCCAAAGCAGTCTGAAAATTGCATGAGCCTCAGGTTGTAGATCTGCAGACAAATGAGGCAGACACTTTTGTCTCCCACAATTTTAACACCTAGAAAAGAGGCAAAATCTGAAAGCCATGAGCCATCAACTGTAATATGAAATGAATAAAGAAGGTTCAAAGTTGGGATCATCTTCAGTTAGAACTAGAGAGGCTTTCACAGACTGGGCATTTTGTTTTAAACAATGGCAAAGTCTCATCAATAATTAAACACAAGGAAGACAATATGCTCCAGGTTCAGGTGCTTGAGGGATAACCCGAAGGAAAGCAGAATTGAAAGACTTGAGCTCAGGATATTTGTAGCTGAGAAAGAAAGAAAGGAAGAAAGAAAGAAAGAAAGAAAGAAAGAAAGAAAGAAAGAAAGAAAGAAAGAAAGAAAGGTTGGATTTATCAGTACAGAAAGGACTTTTTTTGCAGTCAACTTAGGAATACTTGGGGGCAAAGGAAGGCATGAGAGGTGGGACTTGGAGCTGTAAAGGGAGTGGGCCGAGAGGAGACTGTTCTGAGGCCACAGGAACCTGCCACTTATGTATTAGGGGACATTCAGTACTGTTTTCAGATTATGGAGAGGCCGAGGCATGAGTAGATTTGATATGAGAGACTGGGATTATTATCAAAGAATTCACTGAGATTGTCTTCGAAATTCTCTTGACTTTTAGGGAGAAATGGAATGCTGGTTAAAATGGAATGCTCCTCTCCACCTTGTTCTTTACATAAATGGTGTTTCTCTTTTGTGACTACTTTGAATTTCAGGGTGTCTTCTTAAAGTACTATCATCAGACAGTATTACTGTTTCCCCAGTGATCCTGAGACTGAGATGGCCAGTGTTGTGTTATAATCTTCACCGATTAATAAGGCTCTTTTTGTAATCATTACCCTCCTCGATAATTTGTTTCCTTTCTCCCAGAGGATTCTCCCTCTTCCCCTCTGCTTGCTGAGTTAGGATAGTTTCTCTCAGCCACTCTAGCTCCAAGATTGTCTGATGAATCCTGCACTTTATTAAGGTGCAACTCACATTTTTATCATACTCATCTTTAAGGTCCTTCAGAGCCTTTGTTTTGGTTTGGTTTGGTTTGTAGCCCAAGTTGGCCTTGAACTCATGTTAGTGCACCTGCCTCAGCCTCCAAACTGCTGGGATTACAGGTATGCACCTGGCTGTAACCTTTAATTTTTAAGAAAAAAAGCTTAAATGCCTTGTTACAACAAGGGTGAGCTCTCAATGAATATTTTTTTTGCAATGAATAAGCTAATACATTATTACCAAGTCCTTTACATCTACCTAATTTGAAAAGAGTTCCTGTCTTTATGGTCTCTGCCACTCGATTGCGTTCTGGAAGACAGCACCTTGCATATAGTCTGATCAGGGATCCAAGTACGTTGTAGTTTTTCTGGAAGATGTCAACATCTTCATAACCTTACTGCTATTTAAAACTATCAGTCAGGGCCTCTTTGCAGATCAACAGCTCAGTTTGCGATGTGTCATTTACAACACACATTCTCTCAAAAGGTCGATCCCTCATCACACCGCCAGCACACCTGGGAATGTACCAGGGGGTCCTTGTGGGGTGTAGTAGGTACAAGCTTGAATTCCAACACTGTTGAAGCCTAGGGCATAAGGCTCTGAAATTTGAGGCCATCCTAGGCAATGTGCCTAGGCCTTGCTTATTAGTATTAAAATTTTTAATTTTTTTTAAAGGTTGGCTATGTAGGCACATTGCAAAGGCCTTGCGTTCTATCTCTAGTAACACTAGGTGGAAAAAAGCAAACAGACAAACCAACCAACCAAACAAACAAACAAACAAAAAAACCCCAAACTCTTGACAACCACCCCCATAGCTCTTCTGAATTGGAAAATTGGAATACGGGCCAGCAACCTGATTTGATCAATCATCCAGGTGTGTACACGTTTGAGATCCACTGATCTATAGCACTCACTTCTAATTTTCTGTTCAACTTTATCACAGAGGGGTAAACCAAGGCATGAAGGGCAGTATTTCTCTTTGGCAACTTTCTGCAATAAAGACATAATATTGGAAACCTGGGAGGTTTGTGATGCTTAATAGTTCTAATGGGATGACTATTTGGAATGGGAGTGAACTTCTTCAAGATGGAACCAAGACATGGGGTCCCGAGTTACAATCTTCTCCCTTTTAGAACCTCAGCTTTATCCAGGGCCTGGAGTGAGGGCCTTAAGCATTCAGGAGAGGCAAAGAAAACACTGAGGATTACTCAGGCTAACTTGAAGTAGATTCACTAATTATGGTATGATGTTTTCCTTAAGTTGTGTTGTTTTAAAAATATTCTTTAAAATAAATATTCTTTTTTAAAATGCCAAGGGATTGTAAAATCTGGTGAAGCAAATGTTATTTATCATTCTGTGCTACTGCAAATGTGATTAGGAGGCTTAGCATGGTAACACACTGAAAATTCTTCTGCACAGAGAAAACTACAGAAGCAGATTGTATCATCGGAGCCCAAACAGAAGGACCAGGAGAAAGAATGCTTATTTTCAATAAGGCTTTGTGTACTTTAGCAACTGAGAGATAGCTTATTTCATGTCTGAGTATTTGCCTTTGGGGACACATTGCATGACTGGGGTGGAAAAAGCTAAGGTGGTAAGTAGGTAGACTACCTTCACAACTGAGGGGAGAGCTCAGGAAACTTTCCATTGTCTCAACGCTGAGCAGTGATATTCTGGGACTGCAACTTGGATTTCTAGTACTTCCTCTGTCATGCCAGATGGCTAAAATGGGTCATAAGATCCTGGAAATTGCAAGTCAAGGCAGCCTCTGAATCCCGGGAGAAGGAAGCTGGATGGCCAGAGGTCTTTCAGAGCTCTGTCAGAGATCTTTCCTGAGATCTCTCATCGCTTATAAATGGCATGCAAATTCAAAACAAAAATTCTCACTTTAACAATAATTAAAATTCAAACGTCACTTAGCATTCAAAGAAACAAAGCGAAGGGTTTTTATTTTTAAATGAGTGTTGCTCTAAATTAAAAAGAGAGCTGAGACAAATTCAGAATATTCTCCAGTGTCACAGCCTTGAATGTTTTATCTTTCAGTTTGGGGTTGAAAAAGAAAAACAGGCTTTCTGATTGATGAATCATAGAACACTGGGGCAGCTATACACTCACTTATCCCATTGAAGGGCCGGAGACCAGGAGAAAAGTTAGATGTTGTCCAGTGTGTTGTAGAGAGAATATCTGTAAGGTGGAACATCAGTTATTTCCTGTGGCTTTTTGAACCATTGTTCACTAAGACTTTGCCACTAGGAAACCTGCTGGTAAATCTGAAAAGGATTTAGATTAAAGTAGTGCTGTACTCACAAAGTGGAGGAAGAGGGCACCCTGAGTTGGTTTATCTTTATTGCTGTAATATTCTGATCATGTGAGTTTTAGCTAGCAGGCAGTGTTCTAGGGAGACAAACCTTGTTATAGGGTTTCCAATTAGTGCAGGGTTTGGGGTAACAGAGACTGCTTTTTATAGTACCTAAAAAACAACTCAACGACTGTCCTCTCTTCCTATAGGTACTAACTGTAATTATACGGAACAAATAATTTAACAAAAGTCAACTTCAAATTAAGATCAAATCACAGAACACTTCCTTCCTTCCATTTGTATCAAATATGCAAATATGCACATGTACACACACACACACACACACACACACACACATACACACACAGAGTCAAAAGTTCCTTGGGCAGGCTGTGTAGCAGACTGGTGAAAAGGAGGAAAACCAGACTCAGGCATTCTGAGTTTCACCTCTCTCCCTTCCTGCCTAGGAGACCATGAAGTTAGCTGACTTTTCCATGCCTTATTTTCATCACTTTGAGAAAATCTGATTTGTCAAACAGTTTTTCGAGGTGAAACTGTTACCTTCCAGTTCTACCAAAAAGATATTTCTTGGGTCCCTCGTTTTCAGTGGCCTCTTCCATGGTCCAAAGTATTCAAGGGTTTATGGTTTTTTAATGAATTTAGGAAAGTGCAATATTTTGACTGCTACTAGTTAAGCTTGCTACCTTTTTTTCCTCATAGCCAACTCCATGCCTAAGGAAGTGCTTGGGAATGACTTGAGTCCGAGTGTGTTGGCATTATCATTTAGATTTACAGTTACTTCTCAGTAAAGCATTGCCAGCCCTCCTGATGTCAACATGGCCAGAAATAGTGCAGTTGTCCATGTGCTGGCTCCACAGGAGACATGACATAAAGTGCGGGACTAGAGATTGCTTTGTGACATGAACAGGCCCATGTGGAGGAGAAAAATGTGGAAATTAATCTCAGAAATTCTCTCTAATTTTACAGCTCATCTGTAGTAAATACAGAATTTGATTTTAAACCAAATTTGTCACTAAACCTAAATAGTTACATTACATTAGCAATGACAAGCGCTAAAGCTGAATTTAGCGTCCCTTGGCTTTTCACAATCAAATACAGATAACTCAAGTTAAAGGCAAAATCAAATCATGTGTTTTGGGTATAGTGAATATGACAAAATACTGTTACATGGAGAAACAATGAAGGCATATAAGAACAAAAAGCCTAAGGACAGAATGTTAAAGCTACCCCTGAATTTTGTGTTGTCTTGTGGTATTGTTTAAAAATGTGTAATTTGGCCTGATTTCTTATATTTGATTATTAAGTAATTTTATATTTGCAGTTGTGTATTGTTTTGTTAAAAAATATTTCTCAACATCACATAAACTTCAAGCCACATAAAATTTGTGTAAGATTTGCATTGATTACTGAGAGATTAAACAAAAAGCTTTCTGTTCCTCTCTGTTTTCTTCTATAAAAAGAGATACAAGAGAAGGTTTCTCTTAAGCATCTCTAAGGGCTCTTCCAGTGTTCAGGACATGGGATTCTGTCTTCTCACTACAGTGACAAGTTTGCTAGGATACCTGTATCGCCCTTGAAGATCAGTAATCTAAGAATGGTGAATCAATTAACTTTGTAGGAATTCCCTTAGGAGAACAGGTGGAGGGCTGGAGAGGAGGAAATGGATTAATGATGGCTCATCTTGGACCGATCACATTTGGTGATTGGGTGATGGGAGCTTCCCTGAAACAGCGTGGAAACGATAGATCAGAACCTTTTAGAGATCAAGTGCCCAAACTGCAGCCCCAAACCCACTGGCTTGTCACAAAGGACCAGCACTGCTGTTAAACCTGAATACCCAGTGTTCTGCTGCTGGGGCAACTTGGCTTGCATGCCAGCAGAGAGGGGTCTAAGAGCCCACTGCGACACGTGCCATAGGTTTGCCACCACGGCTGCAGATGATCCTGGCTCATTTCATTTAGTGAGAGTGTCTTAGTGTTCTCATGTTGCGTGACAGATTATTACAGATTTAGTGGCTTTAGACTGCACATGCTCATTACCTCACAGTTTCTGTGGTCAGGTGTGGGCGCAGCTATGCTGGTCCTCTCCTCAGTCCCACTGGGCTGCAGTCAGTGTGTCTCCCACGCTGTGGTTTGCATGAGGAGCTCAGCAACCTCTTCCGGGTTCATTCAGGCTGCTTGCAGGTTCCAGTCCCTTGTGGTGGAAACCAGGCCCTTGTTTTCATTCTAGCTGTCAGCCATGACCTTGCTTGGCTCCCACAAGTTGCTTTTAGGACTTTGCCATGTGGCTGTCTCATAGGCAGTCCATGAGGGATCAGCAAGAGGGAGGAGCCTAATTCAGGCAGGGCTGCTCCACCAACCTTATTCTGCCTCCCTGGCTCAAGGGCAGCACACGGTACCAAATGTGTATGCCAGGGGTCCCGGAGGAGTCCTCTCAAAATGCTGCCTTCCACAAAAGACAAGAGCGATGTATTTTGAGTGCGTACCAGCCATTCACGCTTTATTTGTATTCATTACTTATTTTTTGAATGATGTTTGGAGACAGTCGTGATTATCTCATTTTCACTGATCGAGAAAGTAAGACAACACAATCTAGTTATTTACCCAGGGTCAGAGAAGCAGAACCTAGGTTTGAATGTATGTCCCTGTGACTTGATGGACTGAGATCTTCACAGTACACCACAGACCTTGGGAATGATTGCCTGTCTGTATAAAAGAGGATTTCCCAGCCTGTCAAACCGTACTTGGATGTGGCCTGTCTCTCCTAGGGGATAGTGTCTCATAAATAAACTGTGCATATTAATTAATAAATGCAATTTATATGGCACAGTTTAAAATTTAGACTTCTCACTCAACAGGGTTTCAAGTTGTCCAACTTGAAAATTTATGTTGCCTCAGCAATTAGTTATAGATTTTTTTCCATATAATAAACAGTGGGGGAAATAAAAATCCATCAACAGTTTATCCTGAACAATAGCTTTTATAAAAATCTTCCCTGTGGAGTAAACAAAGTACTAACAATTTGGAAACCTGGGTGTAATTTCATCTATCAACAATTCAACTTCTGACTCACAGTTTATCCCATCTATGAAACTTGTCTTAGGAAACACTTGGGAAGGCTGGATGTGGTGGTTCATGCCTGTGATCCCAGCACTCTGGGACGCTGAAGCAGGAAGATCACAAGTTCAAGTTTAGCCTGGGAAACTTACTGAGTTGGTATGACAGCCTCGAGGTAAAAATAAAGTAAGTAAAGGGCTGGGCCTGTAGCTCAATGTGAGGGCTCTGGGTTCAACCCCTGCGAACCTCCCCCTGCCAAAAAATAGAAAGGGGATACAAGGATTGAGTTATATGATGGGGAACCATCATATTATTAGCTGTAATTATCACAACTTAGGTTTTGTGGACCTCCACAAGACACTGTGAGGTGCTACCGAAATGCAAAGGAAATAAAGGTTACCTTGACTTGGGGGATTCAGGAGGTTTTGTGGATTTCTAAGAAGGGGAACTTTCTCCCTGCCATTTTTCACCTCTAACCACGTTTCACCCTGTGACAGGAATCGCAACCCCCTTCTCATGATTACTTTGACTTGGCTTTTTTTTTATTTATTAGAATGGGCCTACTTAAAGTGAGGAAAGAGTGCTGTTCTCAGTGAAACTTGAGAAAATGGTGAGAGCAGGTCCCGTGCTGCACCTGCCCCTCTGTGCCACCCCTCACACACTGCCACCTCGCTGCTCAGTGGCCCATGGGACGCTCGTCACATAGAATCCCTTCTCCACTTCCAGTCCCTTGGCCGTCCATTGAAGTATTATTATGTCTTGTTTCAAAATAACATGCATGGGGGAAAGTTATTTCTGGTTATCATTGTCAACTGTGTTTTACAACTCTGAAGCCTACATTGTGGAAATGTAGGAAACACGCAAAAATAGACAGAAGAAAATTAAGTAAATCTTTCATAAATTCATCAAATGGAGACAGACACTATTTTCTGTTTGCATATCTATTTTATGTGTTTACATAGGTTTATATTTTCTGTTTACATCTACATAGCAGAAGCATATTTTTATATGTATGCACGTAATTTCACACACATACAAAATGAGCTATAAAGAAAACTGACCATATGCAAATCACATAATTTTACATTATAAATATTTTTAATACTATATCCTATTTCTCTATTTTCTCTGACTTGATAATACTGCTTTTAAGGATTTCTTCTTGTGTCTTTGTTTAAATAACATGCGTTTTACTCTCCTCCCTAAATTCCTGGGTGAGTGAAGCCAAGCCCTGTAGAGATGAGTGCCTTAATTACAAGCAAAAATCTCCACTGCCCACACTGTAGTTAAACCTAAAATACTGAGGTTTTTGGTTTAGAAAAAACAGCTCAAATATTAACATCTTTTTTCGTAAAAGAAAAATGACACATGTGCCATAGGACCTAGGTTGCCGTCTTTTCACCATTTCTCTGACCCGTCCAAACTGTCTTCTTGAATGGTTGGCTGAAGCTGTGTTTCTGCTCACCCTGCTGCCCAGACATCCCTGTGTTAGCAATGGCTCTTGCCATTTGGGAATAAGGCTACAGAATAGCTCATTTTAAACTGAACTTTTGGAATCTCTTTCCTTCTGCAAGGCCTGGGTTCACTGTCATCCCTTCCTCCATCAGAATCAAGACTCCCGCAGCATTTGTGTGAGATCACGCTTGGCTCATTCTGCACTGTGCTGCTCTGTTTGTTAGGTGCTGTTACCTCTGCTCGACTGTCAGCTATTGGGAGGCAAAGCCCGTCATTGGTTTTGTATCTGTGTTAGCACACAGGGCACTGCTTAGAGCAGAATCTCCTCAGTGGATGTTGCAAGGTGGTTGTTGAAATAAGTCCCTTGAAGAGTAGGTATTAGGAGAGAAAGCACGGGCAGACAGACCTACTATGTGTGGTGCTGCCCATGCAAACGGATGGAAAGTGTGGATCAGAGAGTAGCCATGGGAGGGAAAGGACACAATAGAGCCATGTGGGAGTAACACTGAACAAAGGGGGTCTGTGTGTGGGTGTGCATGCGCATGCGTTTGTGCGCGCTGTGGTTAGGAAATATGAAAGAAAGGTCATAGTCAAAAGCAATGTTCAGTCTTTTCAATAACCAGGTGGAGGGTAATGATGTTATGTGACAAGTGATGGAATGAGTTGTTTGACATACTGAATTCAATACTTCACCAGCATTTCTACTAACTATAGAGATTAGTCTAATTTCTACTTCATAACATATCAAGGAGGGAACCTGTAAGTAATTGTTATCCTTTTCATGGAAAGAAATTCAACATCATTTTTAGAGTTGCAATTGACTAGGAGTCAGGACTAACCTATCAAGAGGTGACAAAAACATTACAATTACAAAAGGAATGAAAAACCGGAGCTCATTCAGGTGGAAGAGGCCAAGCTGATTCTGTGAGGAATGAGTGAAGGAACTAAAGAAAAAGAAATATAAAGTAAAACAGAGAAGATAAAAATGCAAAAATCTGAACATCTTTTCTTCAGGAAAGATTCCATAGTAACGCTGGGTGAACCCAAAAGTTGAGACAAGGGCCACTTAAGATGCATGCCCTCTTAATAGTGGAAGGACATTTTTATACTCTGAGCTCATCAAAGATTAGGAGAAGCCCAGGAGGTGGTGACTGGCTTTACGGGATCTTTTCTCGAAATACTTGCACTTGATGATGGATTGGTCAACTCGCCTTCACTTTAGGCTTCTGCGTTTTATTAGAACTGTGTTGTGTTCAGCGTGTTTTGTTTTGCAAACTGTTATGTCGCTTTTCCCTGTCAGTTTTACTGTAACAGTAGTTTAAAAGAGCCCCTTGGTCTTTATTTGTTTTCTAGTCACATTGGCAACAGAACTACAGGAATAAAGTGGTGTATACTTTTAAAATTATCTTTCAATTCTTTTTTTCCTTTTTAATACAGCTTTGCCATCAGGGACTTCAGCTATTTTGTTTTTCCCCTTTAGCTAAGATCTAATCTGCTCCTTTTCTATTTTGGCTTCCAAGAAAATCAGCCTGCTACAAACTTTAAATTGAAAGGTTTCACCTACTATTGCAGCTGCTTTCACAGGAGTTTCTCTGTTCAGCCTTCTCAGCTCCTGTAGGGTGAGCGAGCTTTTCTCTGAGATTCATTGTGGGTGGTAAAGGGAGGTTTTGCCTTTGTGGAGTGATATAAGTAATTTCTTGGTTCAGATCCCTTTTGTGTTGGAGTTCGCAAGATAAATCCCATCACCATCAGGTCCTTCATTCCTCATTTCTTCCAAATAATATTCTGGTGCTCGGGGGAAGTGATTATACTCCACTGTGAGTGGCAATGGCATGAAATCTCAGGCACCTCTGGAAAAGAAGAAAAGCATTCAACAGAATTTAAAAGTTGATATTGGCACAGTCTTAATTGATTGGAAAACAAATTCTCAACTTTCAGAAATTCCAATAATACAAATTCCAATATACTAATTCTAATATGGAATCAGGTTTCTTGATTTTTTTTTAATCAATAGGAATCTTGTTTTTCTTTGCATTTCTCAGGGACCCTCCCACATTGCCCTACTCATAAGGCTTTTAGTTAAGAAATACAGTTTTGTGAAATGATCTCCTTTTTTCCTCTCTTCATCTCAAATACATTACCTTGTGTATAAAGAGGTTCAAATATGAATCCAATTTTTTCTAGGCCACTGGGTTGTAATGTTGAGAAACATTTTTTACGTCATGAAGTAACTGTTTAGGGTAGTAATGAGGAACTAAATGGATTTGATACTTTAGATAGCCCATGTAGGAGGGATAATAATGTAGTATTTGTCTTTTTGTGACTGGCTGATGGCCCACGGCATGATTTTCTTCAGGGTTTGTCCATGTTGCAGCACGGGATGCAATCCCCTTCATTTTTAAGGATGGATCATTTTCCATCATGTATGTAGCCTGTGTTTTGTTTAGTCATTCTTCTGTCAATGAATAGTTGGAATATTTCTATTATTTGGCTGTTACTGTGCATACACTGCTATAAGCATGGGTATACAAAAGGAAGGTTCATTTCTTAAGATAGTTATATTTCTAAAAATGAATTTTTCTTGGAGTTATTACTTGTATTTTATTAAAGTGGTAGAAGCATTAAAGCTATAAATTTTGCTACAATGTGACATGCATTCTGTGTGGCTTTGAAGGAGGTTTCCAGAATACCTATACATAGATACGTTTGTCTGTTTGTCACAAAGAGAATCTTAAGTGACTTTCACCTCATTTTTTTCTCGATAGTATTTTCTGACACAATATGGAAGCAGAAAACTTTTCCACAATTGCAGATATCCTTTCAAATCTAAAAATATTCTTATCTACCTAATCCACTTTGCAAGATTAACGAACACTAATGTATAGGCTAGCTCCTGTTGAAAGTGGGTATGTTAAATATATGCATTAAATATATATACTTAAACTAGCAAGTATCAACATCTGACACTTGAAAAACATTTCTTTTTTCTTATTTTTTTATGATCCTTACTCAAGGCCATTTAGCCTTTTGGAAGAAGTACAGACACATGGTTCTAGAGAATGAGGCAGATGACTTTATAATCTTTTAAAATATGATTATTAATAATTCATATTTATGCAAAGGAGGAAGAGAATGTACAGGTGAGGGATGAAGAAAAGAAGAAAAATTAGGTGAAGAACGCACTGTTTTCTTTCAGTTCATTTTTCTTTCCAAGATCCCATATTATCAAGGACCAGCTCCTCCTTTTTCTTATTGAAATATATTCCTTTAGCTTCCTTTCACAAAGGTATCTTTCAGGAGCTGTCAGTGAACATTTTGTTTTAAAATTATTAATCTATGACAGCTGTAGTAGGTAAGAATCAGATGTCTTAGGTTTCATAAAGCCCGATACAAGCTTCTGCCATCTTTTCTGATGAACTTGGATGTTTCCATTTTACTTTAGTATTAACATTTACTTTTAGGTATTGTGCTAAGTTTTGGAGGTGGATGAGATAATTATAGTTGTTGCTCAAAGCCACTCTGACCTAACTAGGAAAAGCAGCATGTGTGAGTGGATAAATTAAGGCTATGAAAGTGGCCCAGAGCACTGGAAGTAGGATTAATAACCTGATCTAGGAAATCAGAAGGTGTGTCAGGAAGGAGATGCCATTTGACTTGGAGTAAACACAGGAGAGTGCATTGCAAACAGAGGAATAACCATGTGGAGACTCAAAGCGATTTCAAAGCTTATGAAATATTTAAGGGAACAACCTTGGGTTCTTGTTCTAAAGCTAAGGTGCTCAAATACATGACTTTTAAAATCTCTTCTCTTTCTCTGAGATTCTGTCAAATACCGAGGTATTCATATTTCACTGTTTCAAATTTAGATATTTTCACCAAATCGAGGCGGCATGGGATTATGCCAGGATTTGAACTTCTTTTTACCATTTCCTAAGGAATTGATTGGTTATAAGCCTGTAAGAAAAAAATTCCCTTTTTTGGTTTTAGATGTTTCAGATGTTGATAACAGCCCAAGTAGTGATTTTCTTCTATTCTTCTTTTTTCCTTTTTTAAAAAAAAAAACCCTGCCTCTCTAATCAGCGTCACCATAAGAGCGTTGCTGTCTTCCTTTCTACTCATTTATTTCTCTTATTATCATGCATGTGAACTTTTCTCCTTCTCCTCCTTTTTTCCCTGCTTTTTCTTCCTAACACACATTTAATTAGAGTGAAGCTTTTACACAAAGGGAGTTAGAGCCCTCATCTTCTAAGAAGTCCTGGCCTAGAGAAGGGAAGACATGACCTAGCCATAAATAAATTTAATGCAGTGTAGAAAGATGTTTTGATTGTGACAAAGTCAGATAGTGTCTGAGATATTTGGTAGCGGGAGTCCCATTGGCACTTGTGAGAGGTGACGCAGCTGGGAAGCGTTAGTAGGGGCTTGAATAAAGAAAGATTTTCCCACCTGACTCAAATTTCTACAGCATGGACATCTTTGATTTTGGTGGGAAAAGCACAGTTGAGGTTCTAAGAAATTCTTGGTGGCTGGTTACCTGAGTATGTTGAGATCTAAAGAAACCAAAGTTTCTTAAAGTATGCTCTGGTCTAAGGAAACATAAAATCAAGAAGGATTTTTTTTTTCATGCCAGCAGGCATAAGAAGAGGTCGTGTCTCCCATATCTGTGTCTCTGCAGGCAGCTGCAGTAAGTGGGGTGTCTCTCTCTGCTTCTTGGAAATAGCATGGAAGTGTCCTGGACATTCCCTGCTGTTGAGTGTTAGGTACATTGATACCTTCTCAGAACTGTGCCAGGGAGCAGATTTTAAGAACTACGCAGTGTGTTCTCCTAAATGGTTCTTTGCTTTGTACCGTCTTTCAGTAACATGTACCACTGGGCAATAAATTACCTACTATGAGGCTGTGCCACAAGTCACTACTTATTTCCCAAATGAAAATGTCCATCGTATCTGTTAGAACTCAGATTGTCCCGTGCTTTGTGTTTATTTTTCCAGCCAGATAACACATTACAGATTGAAATCCCCATGCTGATTTAAAATGTTATGTGTGTGCGTGCATGTGTGTGTGTGTGTGTGTGTGTGTGTGTGTTTGCTGAGGACCTACACTGTTTTAGGCACTGCTACATACATCACCCTCAAAATGTCACACTTTTATCTCCTCTTATTGATTGCTGCAAATGTAAGTGGAAAGTGTCAGGTGACAACATCCTAGTAAAAATGTCAATTATTCAGCACATACTTGGTGGCATGCGGTATTGGATTTCATATTGGATTACCATCTTCTGAAGTGGGGTGCCCTGTGGGGTAAGATGAATCACTCCTTTCTTTTACTGAGAGTGGACTGGGACTCTGAAAGGGGAAGGAAGTCTCAGGATCTTAGAACAAGTTAACAATAAAGGCAGGAGCAAATCTCCTCATCGTCTGCATTCATTAATCGTTCTGTTTGATCAGCTGTGTTGTATTAACCTTAATTTTGGCTCATGAGCTGTAATAATAATCGGGGCCCAAAGGTCTCTGCCCTGGGTTATGTCACAGCCAAACGTAATCCTGATGTTTGATGCCCACTCCGCTTTCCTTTTCTCTTCTGTGTAGAAGGCCTTTCTTAGTCCTTCTTCTGGGAGACCACACTCCACTTGGGTTGTTCTTTGTCACCGCCTGATGACAGCGGAAAGCTCTCTTCACCAGAGTGGCTTTCTCTCATGGACATCCTAACACAACTCTCACTAGCATGTGTTTAAGTCTGATCATAGTCACAAAAAATGCCAAGTTCATTATACTCTCTGAGGGGAGAGATTATTTTCTTAATATTTTCCATGTGGCAAAGCATTTTGGCATACTCTAAGTGCCTGGTGGTTGAATGATGGAGGGAATAGATGTAAAAGGAAAGTAAAATTAATGCTTTGGTAGACATATAAGTGGTACATATGTACATAAATAAATATAAATATTTACATGTGTTATATGTATCCATTAGAAGAAATGTGTATGTTTATGCTTATAAATGTTACTTGAATAACAAATATATATGTATACAAAATACATACATATATAAAGTACAAAAATAGATCTTCATGTGTGTTTTACACAAATACTGTACTTGTGTGTATGTATACGTATACAATTTCAAAATTTTAGAGAGTGGAGACTGGTAATGGAATGAAAAATATCATCTATGGCCAAGTTTTACTGGCAATATGTTTAACTGGCAACACATAAATCAGCAGGTTACAAATATAGGGAGTCAGTTATTGTCAAGAACAAAAATGTGGGTGTTTATGGACTCTCCTTCCTGGCGTGTGAACCACACTACATACGTTTAAAACAAAGGCAAATTCATTTCTTCACTCAGTTTTCCCTGGGCTGTAGTTGTTTTGAAAGATAACTGGCAGGCTAATGAATACTCCTGCAATGAGCTGCAAGGCTGTGCTTAATTGAATCTTCGAAGCCAGAGAGGTACAAGGGGTGAACTAATTAAGGAAATCATTTATGTGACTATCAGATGCTGCAGTATCTAGTACATATCCTAACGGTAGGGCTCATCTTGAAATTCCCTGATGGAGAAGACCCTGAAGTGAGGTGTGTGCCTCACTTGCCTTTCAGTGCCCATATATTCTTGGCATGTTGCACCCAGATGCCTTATAAAGGGTACTACCTGGCACTGAATTAAAATTCTCACTCGCATCCTAAAGAATCTTGTATTTTAGTGATATTTCTTTGGTTGTCAAGAGAATTATGACTTTTTTATTCTGCGTAATAAACCAGCGAAAGAAATTCCCATTGCTTTTATTTTTATTTTTTGTTTTGAAAATTAATTTATGAATTTTTGATTCTTTTGAGGCAGGGTCTCAAAAGAGTAGTTCAGCCTGGCTTTAGACTGCTTATGTAGCCCAGGCTGGCCTTGAACTTGTGGCAATCCTCCTGACTCAGCCTCTGAGAGCTGGAGTAACAGGTGTGCCCATCATGTCTGGTGGACTTACTGCTTTTAAAAAATTGTCTTTTATTTGAAAACAGCTGTTGGATGAACCAGATGAATGCAAGTGGGCAGTAAAAAAAATACCTACCTCATAGGCTACTTAGGTACACATTTGGGAAGGCATTTGTAGGCTTTTAAGTGGACTTTATAATTGATTTAATCTTATGGGAAAAGCTATATTTAAGTATATGAAGATGAGAACATGGTCTAAGTAATGAAATAAAAGAAATTTCCTATTTGGAAGCTTAGAGCTTCAGGGAGTGCTAATGCCACTACTTACCACTATCCTTCCTCAGGCAGCTGAGCTTATGTTTTGTTTGTTTGTTTGTTTGTTTTTTTAAATCAGTACCAGGGATCGAACTCACGACCACATGCTTGCAAGGCAGGCGCTTATGCCACTGAGCTAAATCCCCAGCCCCAAGCTTATGTCTTTTGTATTATTTTGTTCTGTACTGTTTCATTTTGTTTGCATCTGTAACAAGCATGGAATAATCTTAATAGTAATAATTTTACTGGGTGTTTGTGAGGACTAAATGGAAAGCATCTTTTGCTATAATTAGAGGGATGCTGTATGCAAGTAAATTTTGTTAATTCTCTCTCTCCATTTCTCTCTCTCTCTCTCTCTCCCATGTCTCTCTCTCTCTCTCCCATTTCTATCTCTCTCTCTCTCTCTCTCTCTCTCTCTGTCTCTGCAAAACCTAAATTATGGTCTTTAATTGAAAAACCAGACTTCATTCTGGAGAGATCAATGGACTTAGAATCAAGAATTCTGAGATCTATTTCTGCTTAAGTCACCAAGAACTTTGTGACCGAAAGTACACCATGTCTTTCTCAGTCTTCAATTTCATAATCGTTAAAATGAGAGAATTGGCTGGGATGATTCTTAGGATTCTTTCCATTCCAGTTCTTGTGTTTGGTCATGCTGTATTTAAATCTTTATCATGAAAATCTATAATTTTATTCCCAAATTATCCTGAGGCTGTTTGCCTAGTCTCTCTCAATAAATTAACAACAGCTATGCATTAAAATGCAAAATCTTGGAACTCAGTGACTTATGGCTGTGTTAAGTTGCTGTAGCTACACACTTGTGCAGTGGCTCTCTAACACTGAATACCTTGAAAAGAAAATCACAGGTTGTCATTTTATGGATATTTCCAGCACTAATTTTTTGTTTAATTTCACACACATTTTACTGGCAAATTAGTGAAACACATATTGAGGTCTGATTCTACTTAGAAGCAGGGTCCTGCCTGTAATTTCCAAGGAAACACAAGTGGGATGGTATGCTATTACAAGGGCAGGCTATGATCCCGTTAGGATTATAAATTCATGGGAATGTTAGTGCTGAGGCTTACTTAAGACTACTTTAGAAGGGGAAATTACTCTTTCTCCAAATCTAAATTCAGAGCATTCTTTATACCTGGTTCTTCCAACCCAGTCCACCTACATCTTTTCCTACATAAAGGACCAAAATTTTATGTATGTGTATATATATATATATACATATATATACATAAATGTATACATAAATACATATACATAAATATATATAAATATATATAAATATATATATACACATAAATATATAAATATATAATTTCCTTTACTAGCTGTATAACCGTAGCCAAATTTCTTTCTTCGCTCTGTTTATTCATTGATAATAATATTCACTTCATAGAATGATTATGACAGTTTAAAAAGTTGATATACATATAAAGTGTTTGGACCTGTTCCTGGTAAATAATAATAAGCCCTTAACATCTTTGCTTTAACTCTTAGTTCCTTTATTTGAGATAACTAGTCAGGTTGAGTTCTTCTGAGAACTGAGGGCATTAGCAGGCCTCGGGAGTGGCAAAGTACCACTGACTCTCTTTGCTTTAATTAATTTCTGTGAAATTACTTGGGAAGATTAAAATAAATAAGCTAGTTTGTTTTGTGTAAATAGTGTGATATTAATGAGCATTATACATAAAGTCGTAAGATTTTAGTGTGGGAAGTGTACCTAGGAATCATCTGGCTAATATAACTTTTTTGTCTTTTGGTACTGGGGATTGAACTCATGACCTTGCATTTGCCAGGCAGGTGTTTATGCCACTGAGCTAAATCCCCAGCCCTGGTTAGTATAATTTTTACAATAGGAAAATGGATTTTCAGTAAGTAGGAAAAAATTTATTCAAGTATCCACATTGAATCAGTAATAGCAGAACAAAAATCCAACCAAAATTAGGAGTATGTGAATTACTTCTTTATTGTATTTGAATTATTTTGAAACTGTTGACTGTCAGTTATCTAAGATTTCCTAATCTATAAAGAAACTGTACTCAGGAAATAAAAAAGAAACTCAAAACAAAATCTTGAGTGCCAACTGTGATAGGAACAGTTTTATTCTGTCTTGTGCCATCTCCACAGTTAGCAGATAGCTTCATTATTTCTTATTCATCTTTCACCATCGCCACTTTCTCGGAGATAGAGGGGCACTGTCTGAATTAAAATCAGGAGAATTTAGCAGCTTCAGAGAGTTTCATTAAGATTAGAGTTGTTTATCCTCATGACAGTCTCCGCAACAGCTAGTAACACAATTTCTCATTTCAAATGAGCAATTGCATTGGAAATATTAGGGAGCTTCACAGCGTACGCACTTTTCTTAGAATCCCTAAAACCAAATGGTGTTGCTCCTGATTCCAGGACCCATCCCCAAAACAAGGGAACTTAAAGCATAAAGACTGGAAGTTATTTTTAAAAATTCTCATTTCATAGATGAGTAAACGCGTCAGTGGAGGATAAAATGCCTTTCTGTTGTCTCAGGGCTTTCTTGTCTACTGTGGGAAGATGTATTTACTCTTTAGTTTTGATAATGCAATCTATGTACTAAATTACAGAACTGCCAAGCAGGAAATGGAATGGATGCTTTGCAGCGCTCCTGGCTTGACTGTGACAACCATCAATTGATTAATACCTATGTGTATCCTTACTGCATTTTGTCACATTTAATTGAAAAATCACATTCTGAGTTTTTTTTTTCTGAGAGTATAGTAAATTTTATCAAATTAGTTTTGAGAAATTAGTTCTTTGGTGCTGTGATACCCCTTCTTCTATTGAAAATGGAGGAATTAAAGGTACTACACTAAAAGTCGTGAGTCTGTATATGTAATTTAAATATTTCTTTGCTTCTACTTTAAAATGGTTCTCCATATTTCTCTGTAATTACTGATGGTAGAGATAGTGTGTCTCGTAGGAAAACAATCTCTGCTAGAGGCCAAATACTTGCTTTTCCATGTTCTCTATACAAACTTTAGCACTGTACCTACGGGAGGCCTGAGGTGCAGAAAACCAGAACACAGCTGCCTTAAACACAACAAAACAGAACAGAACGGGAAATAAGAAAGCATAAAGTTCCAAGCTAGACAACCAGAGATCTTCACTATCTGTCATATTGTCTCTTGTTTTCTTCCAAATGGTTGTATCTTTGCATATGGGAGCTCATACTAAATAACATAGCCAATCTTTACACAAGACGTACAGTTCACTGGCTCCCACTTGCTAAGCAGGGGTGAGGGGTAGGGGGGGACACAGGGCAGGGGACAGGACAACATGAGATGTCTGATTCTCAGCCCACAGGCCAGGAGAATCACAGCTGCCCCCCCAGAGAGGGAAGGAGCTCCTTGTCCTCCAGCACCCCAAGTCAAGGGCTCTGTGTGGGTCCCGACGCGCCAGGGTCTCTCTCTTTTGGGCAGCCGAAAGTCTGCCACACTCACAGCTGCCCCCCAGAGAGGGGAGGAGCTCCTTGTTCTCCTGGTACCCCGAGTCAACCGCATGGTGCAGGTCCCGAGGTGCCAGGGTCTCTCCCCTGCACGCCCCCCAAAGTCCATCATACTCACCTGCTATTTCTTTCTGATGAACTGACCATTTCATTTCCAAAGTTCTGAAATGGCCAACAGACCACAGAAAGAATTCTCTTTAGGCTCCTGTTTGAAACCAGCAGCTACTGCAATCTGCTGGCCTTGCTTCAGGGCCACTGTTCTTTCTCTTTCAGACAATTTTCTTGTTGCTTCTGCTTTCACCTTTAATCGCATCAGTCTTTGGGTACTTTGGGATCCTTACCGTCCCATGGGGATTTCTCCTGGGCAGGAATCTAGAACAGTCAATGAAGAGCTCCTATAGAATCCTCTGTGGTTTGTAACTAATACCCTAAGGACTTCCACACTGGTCTTCAGGAAAAGCTTTCCTCCTTACATTGCAACTCCCGCATGTGTTTTCTTTTCCTTATTTCCCCTTGCCACAGCTCAACAGAAAATTATCCCCCAACTGTTCATTTACAAAGTGTCTTCTTTAGTTTCTCAGACATCACAACACGTTAGGTACCACATTTTAAAAAGTATGGCCCTGTGTTTTCTTCACAGTGTTAGTTTTAATATGATTGCCTTGACTCTCTAGTTTTCCATTCTGTTGTCATCTCTGTCCCTGCAGTCAGTATCAGCATTCATCCACCTTTACTTATTTTTTACCTTTTACTTTGTTTAGAAAGAGGATTTTTCCCAAGAATTTCCTTGAGTGCAGCATATGATGATTTAGTCTCATTCCCTATGTTCAGCAATGTGGACCCAAATCGTTTTATCAAATACATACCTTGGCACTTGGAACCTTTCTTTCTTGGAGTGACTCTTGAACTTGACTCAGAGGTCTCTATTGGTGGGGAACTCTCAACCGACCTCAGTTTAAGAAGCCCTTTATCCCAAGGGCATGCTTGTTTCTTTATAATAAAACTACCTCACCGGTTCCCAGTTTGCCTGTGGCCACACAGAATACATTTCGTTTTTCAGTATGAGTTCTTCAGATCCTTGAATGTAAACACCACATTTCTCAATTTCTCCTTCTATGGTTCTATTTACTAAAAGAAAATTTCAAATGTGGCCATGCTCTTGGAGGAACATAGAGATGCCTCAGACATAGATTTTGAATGGCTTTAACTTTTCAACACCCCAATAATTTAAATGGTCCCCTTCTAACTTCATTATGTGAATTCTTCCTCTAAAACGGAGCTTGAATAGAGCTTTGGATTTTGAAATGAGTTAAACTAGATTTTAAATCTGAACTTGACCAGTGTGTTAGACAATTAATTAACCTCTGTGACCTTCATTTTTCTCGATTTAACACTGGGGCAACAATGCTTACCGAGTGACGTTCTTGCAAGATTTTGAAAAAATAACTGGTTTAGAGCCGAGTTAAGGTACCTGGTGCAGAGGTACCTAAGAAATCCTAGTTTCTTCTCATTTCCTATCTTAACCTTTTTTCCCCTCTAACACTTGTAACCTATACCAAGAATGCAAAGTATTTATTTATTTTACAGTTTTGTATGGTTCAAAGTAACAGAAATAAAATCTGGCTGAAATTGTAGAAGGACTCATGAAGGAAACCCAGTGACTTCTTTGTCTGAAATCAGACTATTAATCCTCCATGTTCTGCAGTGCACACAATATCTCAGTGAGGAACTCATCCTAGAACTACATCTTAGTAGCTCTCACTAATTTTGTCTATTTGCATGAAACTAGAGATTATACAGTTCCTGTCCTAAGAATCAACAGAAAACATTTCAATTAATTATAAGCAGCAAAAGAGTGATGGGGTAGAAGCTATAAGACTACTGAAAACCAGTATGCAAAACAGGAAATTATTACAGAGAAAGTAATTTGCAACTGAGTGGTCCCTAATTCCCGGGCAATGGACCAGTAGTGGTTGTGGGTCTCTTAGGAACCAGACCATAAAACAGGAACTGAACAGCAGATTAGGGAGTGTATCTTCATCAACTCCACATAGTTCTCATATCTACCTCTTGTCAGTCAGAAGCAACATTAGATTCTCATAGGAGCATGAACCCTACTGTGAACTGCACATGAAATTTGTGCTCTCCTTATGACTCTCCAATGCCTAATGATCTGTGGTGGAGCTGAGGTTGTGATGCTATTTTTGGGGAATGTAATTATTATGTGGTGCAAACATTTACTAATAAAAATCTATCTCTCACTACCTCTGGAAAAACTTTCTTCCATGAAATCAATCCTAGATGCCAAAAACCTGGGACCACTGATCTAGATAACTTGATGTATTTTATTCTTTGAAGTCCACAGACCTGGATCAGTGTCTTAGTTTCTATGAGATGCTTTTACTGTATACTTTCTGGCCTGATTCTGTTTGGTAGAAAATTTCTTACCTTGACAAACAAAATATCCATAAACATTTATGTCTCTCTAACAATCCAGGTACTAACAAGGAAGATACCCCATCTTCCTTGAGTTTCAAATATAGTATGTTAGATTCAGGCCCCTTTTTTGTGTCTTATTCCTGAAAGTTTTTCAAGTTTTTTGAAGACAGGGTCATACAATATAGTCTAGGCTGTTCTTGAATTCACTATATATTCTAGACTGGCCTCAAATTTGTGGCAATTCTTGTGCCTCAGCCTCTTAAATGCTGCCATTCCAGGCATGTTTCACTTTCTTATTTTCCTATTGTGGTGTGGATTTACACTCGAGTTTATCAGAATTGCATCTCAGAAAACAGGAGTTCTACATTTGAACTAGATGTACAAAAGGGATAAGGAAAACCCCTTCCAAGAATAAGACATTTCTTCTCCCTACCATATTTATCAGACATTTACATCATTTTTATTATAGCCATTGCTTAAAGGGTGCTATCAGATACAGAAAGTGATAGCAGTGTTAATAAAAGGATGCCTAAGGTTTTGTTTAAAGTGAAACTTGAGATTATTTTTACTTGTTCTGCACATTAATTTTAAATTAAAATTAAATCAGCATACATTTATGGAGTATGTATTATGTTCAAAAACTATGCGATATGGTGTTGTTCACACTATATTGTAATATACAAAATTCATTGCAGAAAAAAAATTGTAAGTCAACTCTCCCCAATTCCTTGTCTGATCTTATATGGAGACCATACTCAGATGGTGTCTGTTGTTTTTCTTCTTGTAATGAATTCTACTTATCTTGAAGACAACTTTCTTTTCTTAACTTTTGTCCTAGGAAAGTAATAAATTATTCTTGTTAGTTATCTTTTAAATACCAGCCATGGCTATTTCCTTGTATAGGCAATTTTTATGGAGAAGAGAGAGAACTGTCAAAATGAAGAGAAAGGATCCTGCTTTTTCTTCATTGCTGTGTTTTAGCATACTCAACCAGCCAGGAGACAATCTTCCAGCTTACTGCTAAAGAATTCTTTTATCTTCTTTAGCTGGCTTTAGTGTTTATACCTTATCTAGAATGGGCTGATGACATAATAAAATCCCTGCCAGCTAACACTACAAGTTTAAATACTAATATCCTATGCAAAATATTGGAAGATTATTGTTCCTTCTTTCTACAAATACTCATTAAATACAAGTTCTTTATATAATGATCTTATCCCACTTTCTGAAAAATCTAACCATGGAAATGCATCTATGTATGTATGTACATACGTATGTATGTATGTATCTATCTGTCTGTCTGATTGTCTGTCTTGCCTATAAGCCTTTGAATTACCCAAACACATGGCCATTTCAACCCATACTCTCCCTCCTTGTGTGGCTTATCTGGATTATCCTGCAAATATAGGCACAGAGGAATGTAGTTTTATGATTAGAGATTTTACTAAATGCTGTCATTTACTACCCTAGATTTGCTGAAAGATTTTTTTGCGTCTCTGCTATTCTAAAGGAAGTTTTCCAAATGTTTTTAAGCTTAACTTTAATATTCATTATTTTGCTTAACCTAACAAGGCAAATTTAGAACTTGTACTTCATCCATCCAACTCTCCATCCACTCTTCTGCTCATGCATTTCTTCATTTCCGTATTCATAGTATTCCTAGATTAAAAAAACTAGTGCTTTGTTTTACATACATTATTTTAATGACTTTGGGCTCAGCATATTTACTTGGTGATTTACAGATGAATCAACTCAGTCTCACATAAAGTAAGTAGCTTCCTTTAAGAATAAAGTATTTAATTTGCCTATTCTTTTCACTATAACTTTAGTTTCAGAGGATTTTTAAAATGTAGGACCAAAATGACCTGGTGGTTTACTTTGCCCAAACTGTCAGTAGATTCTCTGACCTTTTTTCCTAATCACCTTGTGTATTTCAGTTATTTACGATGAGATCTTATTCTTGTATAAAATACTGGTGAGCACAGCATCATTTGAGGCTCACCATTTTTTTTTACAGTGCCCAGTATTATGCACATGCAGAACACAAAAAACATGACTATAGTATGATTTTAATGGGAGATTCTGAGTATCAGTCAGGTGCTGGATAGGGTATGAGATTGCTATTTCAGCAAGACCCATTGCCTGAAAATTTGAAATCTAAAATTAGAAATGAGAGCAACGAGGAATGCCCCATGGAGAGAACAGCTCAGTAAAGATTGGTGGCAGTATAAATGTTAGGGTTATCAAACTGTTTTAAGGACATTTTAGTCATATTTTGAGATTTAAAACATTGGTTACTCCCTTTTTCCAATGTCTGTAACTCTCTACCTTCTTAATATATTCTTTTTCTTCTGGGAATGTTGGTGTATTTGTGTATGTCTATTAGGTGTGTTCCTGTAAGACAGAAAAAAGAGAGAGAAAGAGAGAGCTAAAGGTGGAGAGAAAAGGGAAAGGAGAGGGAGAGGGAGAGGAAAGAGGAATTTTAGGAGGTTTTGATAAAGCAAAAATAACAACAAACTCCCCTAAAAATATCCACTGGGAGATATGGAGTCTACCCTTGACTTATCTGAATTTATTTCCTGCTACAAAGAGAAAATGCTGCATGATTCTGTTAAGGGTGATTTACAGCTGTGTTTGGCTTTAAAAGATGAGGGAATGGTGTGTGAACTTTACTCTTTTGGGTGGTGGGTGGGTAGGGAAGGGGGTGGAGGCACAGAGATTGAACCCAGGATCTCAAGCATGTGCTCTCCCACTGAACTACACGTAAGTCACTCCCCTGATGGTTGTTAACTGATTCACGTGTTTATTACCTGATACCTGCTAAACACTATTCTAAACATTGGGAATATGCAAATAAGCAACATGGACATTGTCCTTGTCCTTAGGATTTTTAGGTTTTAGTGAGCATCTTCTAGCCACATTTCTCTTCAGGAGGAATGTTTGCCACCCAGCTAGTAAGAGTGGGAACTACAAGAAGGCAAAATGATAGGTGATTTGTTGTGCCAGGTTTTCTAACATCCTCTATTGAACTGGGAAGGAAAGTAATCAAGTGCCAACCACCCCAAAAGTGGGATGTGTCAAACCAGCACACATTTGGTTTTGAAATAGAAATAAAGAGAATCTAAAGTCATTTCCTTTTAAGTTTCCCTATTTTATGGTTTTGTTTAGCTTACCTAGCTTTGTTTTGTAAAGCTGAACTGGAATTACTGACAGGTACTTTATACGCGCAACTGAGAAAAATGCCCGTTAGCTCTCTGACCCAGGAGGGAAAAGCTTCAGCAAAAGACAATGTAGGACATTTGTGCCCTCCTCTTTATCACAGAATGACCCCTTCAAGGTCATTCTTTAACCCTGCTAGAGGTTAGTGAACAAAAAATCATTTGGCATTTCTGTTTTTTTTTTTCTTTGTCTTTTTGAACTTAGAGCAGTAGAGACCCTTGAGTTCAGAAGTCCTGAATTTAACTTACAGAACTTTATTCATTGTGTGATTTGGGGAGATCATGCCACTAAGTCTCAGTTGGTACTATTATGTATTATTATCTCCTTAACTTTAATCACAAATCTGTCAAGTTCTGATGAGATAATATATGTGAAGATTAATTTTAAACAGCAAAAGACACCATAAGCGTAAGTAGTAAGTGTATTGTTATATGAATTTTATTACATGATTATACTTATTCATAGTATTGTATTTTATTGACACATAGTAGTATATAGATGATAGAAAGGAAGTTCTGAAAATAAATTACATAGGTTTAAATCTGTACTTCATCAGTTCTCAACTGGGTGCCTTTGGTTAAGAAACTCAATCACCTTGTACCTTGGTTTCTTCATTTATAAAATGGAAACATGACAGAATCATTGCATAGAGTTGTCTTACAGGATGAATGAGCCAGAAATTATAATGCACTTAGAATTATGCAGGACACTTACAACTGGTCTCATTAGTTATATATTGTATCTCCAAACAGTCTCCCAAACATTGCAAATGTCTCCTTTGGACAGTGAAAATAATTCTTTACCTGTGTCATAGCGAGGAATGAAATCTATACTCTTTCCTGTTCTGAGAGGCAGCCAAAACCAGATATATAACATGTAATAATTCAACCACTGAATCAATTATCATAAATGAAATTGCCATAGAAAGCCATTCACCAATTATTAGAAAGTAATTGTTTGTCTTGCATTTGCTGACCTATTTTAACTGACAGTCTGGCAGAGAAAAAGAGAAGTATGGGTATGAATGGGATAAAACTCATGGAGAAAAGTTATTTCTCCACCCTTGACGCCTGTGATCCCAGATCTCAGCGAGCTCACCATGCCCAAGCTTTGAGTCAGGGGCCTGATCTCCAAGTAGAATGATGTAGGATCAGAACAAGTCCTCTTTGTATTCCCAACAGACAAGGACATGGCGTATTCAACTAACAAAAATTCAGTTATGTCATTTATGCCAACTAGATGGTTAGCCTACTTTAAGTATATTACGTCTAAGAGTGAGTGATGATGTGAATGAATCAGAAAGTATAATTCCCTGTTTTGAGCAGTCTCTATTCTGTATCAGGGAATTGATTTAGAGGAATAACTCGATGATAGCATGTTCATTCTTATCCATTACTCTTTGAGCGTCCCGAGAGCTCAATTAAGTAGACACTGCTGGTATCATTGCTGCCTGTCAACTTTGCACTTGTGGTTTAGCAAGGTTGACTAATTTATCCAGTAGGATAAGATAATGACTGAGTGGTTAAGATAAAAGCCAAGGATCTAGACAGTCTGAAAAGTAAGCCTGTTGAGGGTAAGAAGACTGTAAGGTATATAAAGTTTCCCTTGGTAAATGACAGAGGTACAGTATGTGCTCAATACAATCTTTAAGGTTGATGTGTGATGTAATCCTAACAGTTAAATATGGGAGTTGGAAAAGCTGGACTATGAATAAGCAAAAGATGGATATTCCTTGCTTTTCTTTTTAAAATAACAGAGATTATTAAGCTTGTTCATGTTTTGTTTGACTGGTCATAAGAAGCATAAATATAAATAACCTTTTTTTATGTATGGCAACTTTCTCCAAATTAATTAGAAGTTTTTCAGACATAATGGCTTCAAAGTTAAAAAGGGAATTCTTCAATTGCTCAAAAAGCCTAGTAGCCAGGTGAGGTGGTGCACTTTTGTAATCCCACATTGGGAGGCTGAGGCAGGAAGAGTTAAGTTGAAGCCTACCCTGGATAACCTAATTTGTGACACCTTCTCTCTAAATTTAAAAAAAAAATCAAAAAAAGAAAAGATAAGAAAAAAGACTGGGGATAATAACTTACATATCACTCTTTAAACTAATTATTTAACTTCCATGAGTAGTTTAATTTAACTTCTTTCCTGATTTCAAAATGCCAATATATTAGACATGTTCCATTTACCATGAAGAAAGGCTCAAGAGATTAAGTGGCCCTAGGTTGTAGAGCTAGGAATTAACAAAAAAATTAAGTATTGCTTCTGAGTTCCACAGCCATGTACTTAGATCTTATCTAATCTCTCACATTGCTCTGTGGTCACCTATCCTTGTTATATGATCCTGAAGATGATTTAAAGGGCCACTTGGCAATACTCAGAAGTACTCTGACAGTGGCCACAAGAGTGCAAAGAAGAGTCACATCTTTGCCCCATTGGATCCTAAGCATCCCAGTGTTTTTCTTAGAGATCCACAGACAGAAATACAATGTCCTTTTCAGAAGGCTGGCATTGGATGTTGTGTTTTTTTATTTAAGCACCGGACTTGATTTTGTCATGTCAAGAGACCAGAGCGTCAAAAAGCAACTGTTACTTGCTTTTTCAACTCTTCCCTTGTCAGTTCCTTTGCTCCTACCCCTGTCCTGGTTGTCTTCTATATCAAAGCATCCTAATTTATTACAAGCCTGTAGAAAAGTAGGCAACACAAGATTTGAGAATGCAGATTCTCTTTTCAGTTTATATTTGTTTATTTATTTTTAGAGAACAGGACTGCACATTTTGGGAACTGTGCCAGGTCTTCAGTGTGATTTTGCTTGCTTCTAGTAGTATCTAAATTACACACACATACTAAGTTCTCAGACCTCTGGCACCTTAAGAACTTGTTAAGAATCACATTCCTAGGCCACAGAAGTAAGAGACTTCTGCTTCACATTCTGAGAGACCAGCAGGAATCTGCATTTTAAAAGATGAGGTCAGGTGATTTTCATGCATTTTCTTCAAAAAAATAATAAACATCATCACTTTCACTTATCAGGCATTTTGCAGTGTTCAAAATGATTACATGTGCGTTTTTAGTTCTGAAGGGTAGATGGGAATCATTAGCCCCATTTTGAGAATAAAGCGAGACTCCAAGTTTAGCGATGATACCCTCAAGGCCTCATCAAACACATCCTTCTTTTTGCTTATTTCTCTGTGTAGTCCCCTCAGCTGACCTTTTTGGATTGGGTGCTGGCTTGCAAAACACACGGAGCCCCCAAAGTCAGCCAGTAAGATCTGTGGCTGCCTTGCTAGAGGATGAGGCAGGCTCACTGACAGCCAAAGGGAAAACAAACAATTTTAATTGTGGAATGTAAACATCCCCTTAAGTGATAGTGTTACCAGTTGATTTTAAGCAGTCATTCTTGCCCCATCCAGATGCAGGTGTGAAAATGGATTCATTTTCATTTCCAGGGCAGAGCCTTGTATGTGGATCATTTTATCTGTCTTCTGCATTGTTCGAATTCCAGGAACGAATCCATCAGCCTCTGGAACTGCTGGAGGAGATGTGTGGTCCTCATTAACACGTGGAATCCCCTTTCCCTAGGGTGACTTGTCTATTCGTCCTCCCACCAGCTCTCTGTCTCAGTGGCTTCTACCTGTCAGTCCTGCTTTGTCCAAGCAGCAGTTTGAAGGTCCCAGCCCCCAAATCCAAGACACTGTTGGACACTTATTCTGAAGTGTCCAAAGTCCTCAGCCCTTCTCACTGCCCAGATGAATATGTTAGATAGGCCCACAGGTTTGTGCACACAACCAGAGTATTCCTGGGGTTTTCCTGGGTTTCCTTGTCTATTTCAGTAGCCTCCAGATTCCACATCTTCCTTGCCCTGAATTTGGATCTTTCCGAGGTAGGCCTGTCTCTGCTTGAAAATCATCCATTTAGTTCTCTGGCACACCCATGAGGCTTAGAGAAGTATCAGGGAAGGAGAGAGACTGGGAATATTTGAAGACAAACTGAAGAGAGCTACTCCCTGGTCCTAGACCTTAGCATGAATGAAAGGTGATTACTCCTTTCCGGTTTCCAAAATCCCTCAGGCTGCCTTTTCGCTTGCAGAACTCCCCTGCTTCTCTAACACCAGCTGTCTTCACAAAGCACTTCCTAGACCTGCCAGCACCTCAAAGATGGTGGTTGACTCCCTTTGCCCATGTCGCTCCCTTCCCCCACTTTGGTGCAGCCCTTTCACCTCCGTCCATCTTTTTAGGAACTAAGCCTGCTTTGTAGCAATCCGGAACCAAGGAATTTGGCTCTAAGGGGGTAGAAGCAATCTCTCTTGGTCCAAAAAATGAGCTGAAGGTGGGGCCCAACGTGAAGCCACTGCTACTTTCTCCAGTGTCTACTTCCTTTCTTCCTAGATAGAGAATGTGACCTGCTACAGCTTACTGGAGAGAGAGAGAGAGAGAGAGAGAGAGAGAGAGAGAGAGAGAGAGAGAAACCACAGAGACAGAGAGAGACCCAGACCGAGACAGAGACGTAGATGTAGAATATGAATGAGAATTACCTCCTTCAGCTCCGCTGCCCCTGACCCTGTCTCTGCGCAACCAGCCTCCAGGGTCCCTCACTTACCAGTGGATGTGTTTTTCTCTCGGGGGAGGGACCGGACAGAGGAGACCAGAGCTGCAGTTCCCTCGCCCTGCCTCAGAATTTCTCATCCAAACCTCAATCACGTAGGATTGCGTAGACAGGAGAAAAGGGGAGACAGAAGACAGAGAGGGGGGAGAGGGGTGAAGCTAGGGAGGAAGAAGGGAGGCTGGGCGCCCTGGGCGCGGGGAAGGAGAGCGGGACTCCAGCGCTGCGCCTCCCGGCGCTCCCGAGCTCGCCCCCGCCCTGTCCCCACCTGGGTGCGCACCGGCTCTCGCGGCGCAGGCGGAACTCCGCGGCCGCCCGTCCCCGTCCCCGTCCCACCCGCCGCTTCCGAGGCTGTCGCGTCTGCCTGGAGTTTCCTGCGGAGCCAGCTGGCGCTCCAGCCCTGGGAGCCGCGGCGGCGCCCTGAGCCTCAGCCCTTGAATGGGACTCCGCACTGAGCGCCCCCTTCCGGGCCCGGGGAGGCGGCGACTGCGGGCGCCCCGCGAGCCCGCGGCTCCGAGAGGCCACCCGCGCAGCAGCAAGTTGGGCGAGTTCTCGGCCGCCCGCACCTGCCTCTTCCTCGCCGCGGGCCCCGAGCGCACTGCCCACCCCGAGGGCCCGGATTACGCTCGCGGCCGCCCCACGCAGTCGCCCGAGGCGGCCTAGGGACCTTGCCTGCGCCCAAGGCGCCGGACCATGGTGGGCAGCTCCGAGCCGGAGCCGCAGCTGCCGCGAGCCAGCGTCGCCCTCAGCCACCCCCCGCCCCATCCGAGCGGACGCTCGGGGGTTCGCAGCGCGCCGGTCACTTCCTTTGTCGGCCGGGATGGGCGGCGGGGGACCCAGTGATCGGCCTCGCGTCCGGCCGGTGATCCCCATCTGATCTGCTGCCCGTGAGCTGCTGACTGCCCTGCCGGGGCGCGCGAACCTGCGGGGCCCGGGTGGCGGGGCGATGACCTGATCCCGAGCCCGCCAGGGCGCCCCCGGCTTCCTTCCTTCCTTCCTTCCCTCTTTCCTTCCCTCCCGCACTCCCTCTGGAGCCGGTGCGGAGACCGGCGCGGCGCGGCGCGGCGGCTCTGGGCGGACCATGGCGGGGAGCTCCGGTTAAAGGCGTGTGGGCGCCGAGCCGGAGAGGACACCTTCGGCAGGCAGGCATCGCTGCCTTTGGAGAGGGGGCTTATTTAAACTACTGAGTCATTCCAGATTTAGGATTCCCTGAATAATCACCAACTGTGCCCGTCTCGTGTCGGAGAGCAAGCGGAAAGAGAAAGAGCGCCCGCTCCTGGGACCCCGCGCACTGCCTCTCGCGGGTTTCTCCCGAGGGTGCTTGGCCCTCGAGGATCTCCCTCTCTCCTCCTCCCCTCCTCCCTCCCTCCCTCTTTCCTGCTCTCCCCCCGCCCCCTCGCCTCCCGCTTGCTTTGCAGGGCTGCTGGAGGAGAGTCGCGCTCACCGCAGCTGGAAACAGCTGCCCGCGCCCTGCGCCCCGCGGCCCTGCCCGGACTCTGGTGAGCGGCTCCCACTTCGCGCCTCTCGGATTCCAGAACTCGGGCAGCTGGGCCCTGGGGAACCGCAGCCGGCGCGATGCATTCCGTAGACCTAACCCAGCCCCAGCCGGGACGGACCTCCTAATCTACAGAACTGCGGGCCGCTGGGAGTTAAAATCGCTGCCTTCCTCTCCTTCTCTCTTTCTGGCGGTTGGTGTTTCGTTTTCTAAAGGAAAATTTTATTCACTTTTTTTTTTTTTTTTTTTTTACCGAGGGGGCACTGCTACCCGCCTCGGTGAAGAGACTGCTTTGTAAACGGGTTTTCTATGTATGGTTGTGTAGCTATACTTTGGACACCTAGCAGCGCTTGCGCCTCCCCAGCAGGGGCACGGCTTGTTATTTTGGACATTCGTCCCCCCTCCCACTGGGTACCCCGAACGCATTGTGACCAAACTTCCCACTGGCCCCTGGACTTGGATCGCCTTGGGGTGCAAGTTTGGGGTGCAAACGCCTACTTCGCAAGAGGGCCCGGGACCGCCCCGCCCCGCCGCCAGCAGTTGGGCAAGTTTACATCTGGGTTTTCACACGTTGTGTTGTCACTGCCCAGACTCTGCCGAACCTTGTGGGCGCCAGGTGTTCCGTATTGCAGCCTCCTCAGACTTTAGCACTGCCTCCCCGCTCTGTCCCTTCCCTCCTGGCCTCCGAGGTCCTGCCCTCTCCCCCGGGGGAGCGCGATTCAGAGGGCGCAGTGGAGCCTGGGGCCTGGGGCCCGCGCTGAGCAGCGATGGCTGCGGCAATAGCCAGCTCCTTGATCCGGCAGAAGCGGCAGGCGAGGGAGTCCAACAGCGACCGGGTATCGGCCTCCAAGCGCCGCTCCAGCCCCAGCAAAGACGGGCGCTCCCTGTGCGAGAGGCATGTTCTCGGGGTGTTCAGCAAAGTGCGCTTCTGCAGCGGCCGCAAGAGGCCGGTGAGGCGGAGACCAGGTCAGTAGAAGCCCGGATAGTGGGCTCCCCAGAGGCAAATATCCCTTCTTCCCCTTCTTTAAAGCAGCTGGATTCCCCAGCTCATGGAATGGAACCGGAATCTGTTGCTTCCATTCTGGCCACTACTGGTCCCTAATTTCCACACACCTCTTTCAACCACAGTTAGTTAATAGCTTCTGGTTCCATATTCCGGAAAACACTTTCTGCTTCAATCAGTCTACAGTTTGACTAGGATGAGAGTCACGTGCGTAGCTGCACTCAGTTTCAAGTAGCCTGTAGATTTCCCTTGAGGTTAGTAGCCACCTCATTGGGTTGTTCATTCATTCTTTCACTCTTCTCTCCCACCCATCCATCCATCCATCTCTAGAGTACTTATTCTGCCCACTGAGGACCTGCAAAGTAAAACTCCTTCCTATCTCTCCTAAGCACACATGGCAGACATTTAGTAGACATCGAATGAATTTACTCTCATTTATTCTCAATTTTTAGCTTTGTCCAGCAACACATGGTATTGATCTTTCAAGACCACAAACAGTTTCTTACCTCTTCATTTCTCACACACCCTCCCGTCTCCTTTAACAATTCTTTTCCTTTTCGTTCAGACATTTTGATCGTTCCCAGGGGCTCAGCTGATAAACTTTCCTGTCCCCTTTGCCTTTCTCTGCACATTCACACTTTTGAAACACTGAGTAAAGTAGATAACGTCCATAGTTTGGCTTTGGAAAATGTAAAGAAAACTTGAGACTTCTTGGGGATTTTCATGGAATACCCTTCCTGAAGCCTTTTCTCTTTGGCATCTTTATTTTAATTTACTGGATGTCTTGAGTTTCAGTGTGATGCTTTCCACCTCAGAGGCCAGTGTCCCAGCTTGAGAGAATGAAACCAAAGTGCTAAGATTTATGCTTCTATCAGACCATGGATCCTCCAGGTGTAGCTTCAGGGCGAATTGCAGTATGCAAGTACTCTACCTTCCTGGGGACCACAGAAGGGAAACACTGTCTGCGATCTGTGTCCAGTGAACTAGCTAGCTCAGCCTCTTTGCAACCTATACTCTGGTATTCTCTTGGGTTTCAGGCATAGAGCACATAAACTGGCTTCAAGAGAGGCTCAGAGATAGCTAAGAAATTCCACAGTTGATAAAACAAGTTACCTTGTTTTATTTCTCTTTGGACTTTCATGACATAAGTCACTCATGACATCAGTGGGCTCATTGGATTATTCTGTGGTGGCAACACGGTAGTAAATTTCAGGAGTAAACAAAAATAATTACAGTCCCAAGGCAGGAGCTACTAATGTTCTTGTTAGTTTGCATCCAATTAATGTAGCCTGCTCATTTTACAAAATGAGCAGTTTACAAAAACTAGAGCTATCTATATTAAATAATTCATGTTAGGAGAAAGAAAAATCTCTTGTTCTGTTATGCAAGGATCATTTGGAAACTTTCTCTTAGGGCTCCTGTGGTCTACGTGGGACTTGAAGGCTCTGAACATAATGTGACTCTTGCCTCTTCCAGAAGTACATCGCTGCATCTAGTTGGGATAATTACGTCATATTTATAAGTTGATTCTACTGAGCCTCTTTAGCTAAAAACAAAGTAGTATTATAGGTGGATTGTGTTTGTGAATGGATAAGTTAAACTCACTTGATCTTTGTTAAAATTGGTTTGCAGCTGAGCAAATTGCATGGCTTGATTTTGTGAGGAAGACAATGTGTGTTACATCCTGTGGCCATGTCCTTAATATCTCGTTAGAATAGGGAATTTCTAACTTTATTGTTTTATTCAGTGTTCATTTCCTCTCTCTCTCTCTCTGTCTGTTCATTGTGGCAAAGAGGATGCTGACTGGTGGCTTCCTTTAGCTGAAATGCCACAGTAACAATTTGGCAGAGATGGCAGGAACTGTTGAGCCATTTCCAGTGCAAGGACAACCTGAATGTATTTGTACACCATGGTCTGGGATTTGTTCTAAAGCGCAAAATAGGAAAATGTGAGTGTGGGGTGCAGTTTAAAGCTTTTTGAGAAGATGATAGCATGTTATTATGATTACTAACAAAGGCAAATAATTAATCTGTTGATTTACTGTCAGCAACCATGATTCACATAGCATGGGATGAGCCTATTTATAGAGGGATTGCACCTTCCACATCTCAATTGCACAGAGGATTCTTTTGTGGATTGGAAGTTGTTCAAGACAAAAAAGAAAAATTATGTGAACAGTTCTATGTTATAGGCGCTTAGAGGTTGTGGTCACTTAATATTGGAGTTATTCTCTAAACTACTAGACTTTCTAACCCACATCTTTGTGAACTACAGATTGCATCACAAATGGTAAATTGGAGAAATAGAAGACCTTGCCTTGATAAAGTGTCTGCTCAAATTTCTGTCATGGAGACACCTCTTTCCCCTGTGCAGACCTTCCAGTGGAGCAAGACTAAGGCAGAGAGGCTAACCCACATATTTCATGGGAAAGGCTGTGGTTGTGTTTCTTATTTCAAGGTCGACACACTGTCTCTCAGTTTCTTTTCTTAGCTCTTTTCAGGTTCTGATATGCACAGTGCTGAAACTTTATGAACACAGTGAGCACCCTAAAATTATCATAGATACGCCAGATGACATTGTGGGACCCGGTAGGCAGGGCCTCACATCACTTAGGTGATGCCTCAGATGTGGATGCCATCCCTGGAGCACAGTGTGATGGTGCAGCCTGAGATCGTGCCACAAAACCATGACCTTTGTAGGAGAGAGATCCTAGAGCCATGGCAAGCGCATGGTTTATTTGAAGTTACACAGCTAGAATGTGGCAAAATTGAAACCAGAATTGCATTCAGTGGATGATGGTAGAGATGATGATGTTGATGATGCTGATGGTGATGGTGATGATAATAATGGTGAAGATGAGATAATGGTGATGAGGATGATGATGGTGGTGGTGGTGATGATGGTGATGGTGATGGTGATGATATGGGCCGAGG
Organism: Dolichotis patagonum; assembly: GCA_004027295.1. Classification (NCBI taxonomy): domain Eukaryota; kingdom Metazoa; phylum Chordata; class Mammalia; order Rodentia; family Caviidae; genus Dolichotis; species Dolichotis patagonum. The sequence continues at coordinate 113,553 of PVJX010002009.1, forward strand.
ATTTAGCTCAGCGGCACAGGCACCTGCCTGGCAAGCACGAGGTCATGAGTTCAATCCCTGGTACCAAAAAGAAAAAAAAAAATAGGATGGTGGTTTGATGGTGATGATAATGGTGACGAGGATGATGAGGATGATGGTGGTGGTGGTGATGGTAACGATGATGATGACCAGAACGATGATGATGAATTTCCTGCTCTTTTTGCAGTGTAGTACGGAAACAAAATCATGTGAAGAAATGGTGGACACGGTGTCCTCTGTCAAATGATGGAAATAATTGTGTGGGGTTTTTTTTCTCCTAACATTGGGGGCTGACATTAATATTATCACTATCAATACTGTCATAATTAGAACAGAGCATAGAGTACAGGAAGTAAGGTGGAGAAGAAAGAGGTGCAGGCTAAGAAAGGCAACTCTAGTTCTGTAACAATCACCCACAGCTAGCGTGTGTTATCAAGGTAAATCGAATAGTGAAGTGGTGTAGCTGGCACAGAACTAGTGAGCCACTTAGGCACTGAGATGCAGCTTTTTGGAAATGAAATGTTGGAAACTCTGAACTGGCAAGTTGGCTGAGGGCACTGAACCATGAAAAAGCCTTTAGGACGTGCCTGTCTGTGCACTTTCTAATAAAGAAAGGAGCATTCATATGGTCATTATTCGAGTTATTCTTTATGCATGAAATACCTGTCTGAGACAGACTTGCTAGAATATTTAAATTAAAGGTCGATGTCACTTAATTTGCTGCATATGGACTTTTAGTACATCCATATGAATTGCATAGGTTATTCACTTCCAGCATTTGCTTTCTCTTGAAGAGAAGGATGCGCAGAAATGACCGATTCCAAAGTGATTTATGTTTTGACTCAGAAGCTACATCAGGTAATGGGTAGCATTTGCAGTGAAGAAGGGAAAAGTGTTTATAGAATCTCTGAATGTCTGGCTGTGATCCTTGGAGGTCATCCAGTGTCATTCTCATCTCTCAAACAAGAGCTTCTCTAGAAAGTGCAGAATAACTAGATGAGCTTAAATCCAAATAATTTAAGTGTTTTGGTCATTTTTTTCAGTGTTACTTATTTTTTTTTCCCTTAAGCCAAAATGTTAAACAGACTCAATGAGGAAAAAATCATTCCTCACCAGAAACTGTCAGGTGATCTTCACAATTTAAGCATTTTGCTTTATATTCTCTTTCCTTTAGAAAATGATGCAGTATAATTACATATACTATTAAATCAAAGAAGTGGTTATAATTTCTCCAAATTTTATTTATTTTCATTGTGCCTTATTTTCCTATATCTTCATTTTTCCTCTTATACAGTTGTATTTATATTTCAGAATTTCGCCTACTTGTTTTGGTAGGTGTGTAGTATTTAATAGTATATTCATTCAGTGTTTTACTGCCAATCATGTTCTTTCAGTGAAAGAAGAAAACATAGAAAATAGAACCTTCAAGAAGAAAGATGACAGCAAAGGTGAAGTGCTCCATTGTGTGAACTATGGAACATAAATTGGATTTTTATAAATTGAAATACTTCAGTCAATATGTAGATCAAGAATAAATTCATATGACAGGTGCTACTTTACATTTATAGCAAGTACTTTGTATTTTTTTTAAAAAAAGTATGACTCATATCTGAAATATAAAAATCAACCTAATTAAATAAGACTTGCCTTGATATGTTAAAAAAAAAAACAAAGTTTTCTTTTCAAAAACCCATCCTAGACTTTAAACTGATTTTTTAAAATCCTGTTTTCTCTACCACAGTGCATTTTCATCAACAAATTATGTTTCCATTGTAAGAACACTAAAATAGCAGGCACTGTGATCTCTTGATTTCTTTCATCCCACAGAGAACTCATCACACCATCACTCAGGATTAAGTCTTTAAAGTTTTAATGAAGTTGATATTCTTGAACGGAATTAGAAAAAAAAAAACAATTTGGAGGAAATGAAGCAGTGCTTGCATTTGAAAAATAAGCAGGAATATTTTTGGAAAATCTGTAGAAATAAAAGTTTTGTCTCAGAAAGCTGCATTTAACAAAAGTTACGGACTCACTCAAGCAGTACCGCCTTGCTCTTGTCCTTGGTGAGAGCTGTTTGTCCGTGGATTTTATGGTATGGATTTGGTTTGGGAAGTTTATTGGTTTTTTTTTTCTTGTCTATTCCTTGAGTGCTTCATCATAATATATGTTTGCTGTTGACTTTCACATCTAGAATTATTGTATACTTTGTGAGAACTCTGAAAAACAGCCTTGTTGGACATACGGGGCACACAATGTACTACGGTTTGGATTTTAACTCATGGCTTGTCCAGGGCTTTACTGAGCTTTACTCACCTCGAGAAAGATGCATCGTTTTTAAAGGGCTCTTATTCCAAGGCTGACTGCTAAGCATGTGTGAGAGAAGGAGTCTTAGGTACCAAGTCTCTATCAATGAACTAGATATAATAACAACTAACTTGACTATATGACTTTGGGATTTGCTGACTTTCTATACAACTTTTGTCCCCTCCCCCCTCCCCTTTGCAGTAATCCTCTGAGGTAGTTAACCTCATCTTAGATCTCAGAACAACAGCCCTCCAAGTGCTAGAGAGACCTGTTTAGGTTCACTTAATCAGAAAGTGACTAACCTGTCACATGACCCCTAGTTTCCACATTACAGATGCCTGGTCTTTATCTTCCAGCACATTGAACTGAGAGGACCTTGCCTGGGATTTAGCTCAGTGGCATAAGTGCTTGCTTTGCAAGCGCCTGGTTGTGAGTTCAATCCCTGGTTCCAAAACAAACAAACAAACAAAAACAAATAAACAAAAAACCCAACATGAATTAAGAGGCCCTGAATCTGAATAACTTGATTTAATTTTGAATCTAGAAAACTGTTGTTGGGAGGAATGTATGAAGAAATCCATGCAGAACATGGCTGTGTGATTTCTTAGCTCCCTGTGTTAGCTAGAGACCCCAGGGAAGGAGGGAAGTGGAGAAGCAGTGAACTTCTTCGAATGGGTACTGAAGAAGTCCTCATGTTGATATTACATGCTAGGCCCAGGCTCCCAGCTGGGATATCCCTCTCTGCATGCTAGGAGCTCCACAGGTATCAAGCTGTGCCACTTGGGGGCACCTAAGGATCCCCTGGGAGCCTTGGACACAGAGGCTGGTGTTCTTAACTCTGAACATAAACAGTTGCTTCAGATTATTTTTTAAAGACCTTTAAAGACCTACCAAATGTAGGAGCATTCTATAGAGTTATTAGCTCCTCTCCCACCCCCTTTTTTTCAAGTGACTGTTTAATGACACTATAGCAAGTCAATTAAGTATGTGGACTTTGGAGTGGGATCTGAATTTGAATTCTGGATATGGCATTTGTAAGAGCCCTAGGCAAGTTTCTCAGTCTCTTTGAACCCTAGTTGCTGAGTGATCAAATTAAGATTTCTCTCTAGTATTTGGTCAGGAAATTCCTCTCTGAGGAAGAATCATTTAAGCTGAGCTCTGAAAGGTGAGACATGCCAAGCAAGAGGAATGGAAAACATTGAAGGCAGAGGAGAGCCACTAGTGTGGAGTTTGCCATGAGAGTGTGCTGGGTGCTGTGGAAGGAGCTGTAGGTGCTTTGTAGACTGGAGCTGTGAGAACCAGGAGAGGAGCACAAGGGTCCTTGGTGAACCAGGCAATGGCCAAGTCAAGGGGTAGGGGTGGCCTCTGAAAACTCAAGGAAAAAGATTGTAAGTTTTCATGTAATGTAGCATCAAAGCAGGCTGAGCAGTGGGAGGTGATGCAGTGTGATTTGCAGCTTTAATGAGACCCTCTGCTTTGGAGAGGAGAATGCCAGGGGAGCCAGCTGTGAAAGCAAAAGAACAGGCAGGGAGTGAGTCTGGGCTGGCAGTTAAGGTGGGAATAGAAGTCCTGGGTGTCTTTAAAAATCTTTCAGTGGCTTTCTGTAGTTAAAATTGTTTTCATGAAAATATTTCACAATAATACCAGTGAGTTGCCTTTTTTTTTTTTTTTTGAGGGGGAACCACCTGTCCTAAGTGTCTGCTGGAATTTTCCAGAAACTGTAAGATCCACAGTCACTGATTTGTTCTCTTTTCAACCACATTTCTATGTGAGTCCAGGTTATCTTTATATACTTTTAAGTACAACAGTGTATGGTGAGAGATTGAATCAGAAGCAGATTTAGCTGTCTTTTATTAAGCCAGACGTGAGATTTGCAGACTTCTTGATGAGCTAGCTGTTATTTTAACTTCTTTGAAATTACAGCTAATATTCATTGAAATATGTTTTGTTAACATTTAGTAGGCTTTTTATTTTTATTTTTAATAAGTAAATATTTTAAAAAACTTACTGTAATTTTAAATACAGTAAATATTGCGAGCACATACAAATAAATATACAAAGTTCTTTGGGGCATTCAGTAATTTCTAGAAGTATAGGAAAGATCCTGTGACTAGATGTTTGACTAGATATTTGCTGGCTAAATAACAGTTTAATTGTAAGTAGCTGGGATGCTAAGACAGGAGTTTAGCAAGTGTGACTTGAGCCTAAACTACTTAGGGAGACCCTGTCTCAAAAATAACAATTTAAAAAAGGACTGGAGATGTAGCTCAGTGGTGAAATGCTTGTCTAGCATGTTGGATCTGCTGGGTTCAATCCCCATGCTGAAGAAAAATAAAAAGAATACTTGACCTAGACTGTCAGTCAAACGCTATCACCTTGAAAGCACAACCCTATTAGCAATTACGTGCCATGGAGGGAGAAAAAATAAAGAAAGTAGGAAATGTTAAGTTTCCTTAATCTTTCAAAATTGATAAAACAGGTGGCATCTAATAGTCCTAAACATCTATGTTCTGAAATGGCTTTCCCAAGCATGGTACTTAGATGGGCTTCATTGGTGAGTTTGATCCAAGGTCATTGTTCTTTGCATTGGTCAAGTGACTTCAAAGACAAAGTTTGTGAAATTCTTCCACTTGTCTACCTGTTGGATAGGTATTTGATTAGTGTGTCATGTTCTGTATCTCCCAGAATTCCTGTTTCTAGATGTACTTAATGTTACTCTAGGTGATTCTTATATGCAATCAGGGTTGACAGCTATTTATCTGCTCAAATCTTCTCCTTTCATACCTTGTGTCCCAAAAATAATTATTTTATTCTTTGACGCCTTTAGGAATACACTGTCAATGCATCCAAGCTGTATATACTATCTTGAAATACAATTTCTGACTTAGTCCATTCAAGCTGGTGTAACAAAATGCCATAAAATATGTAGATTAAATCACAAATATTTATTTCTCACAGTCCCAGAGGCTGGGAAGCCTGAGTTCAAAGCACTAGAAGATGTGATGTCTGGTGAGGGCCAGATTCCTGGCTCCTAGATGGCACTGTTCTTGTGGCTTTCTCGCTTGGCAGAGGGGGACAGGGAGCTCTCCGAGGTTTCTTTTATAACAAGAGTATTTATCCAGTTCATGAGAACTTTGTCATCAAAACCTACTCATCTCCCCAAAGCTTCACCTCTGGATACTACCAGTGTGAGGGTTTGGTTTTCATGGGAGTGAGGGGAACATAAGCGTTCAGTCCTTTGTGCTTCTTGGTGAATCTTTAATGCATTGCAAAATGGAGATGTGTATTTGCTATGCTTGATCTCGACAAATATGTGAATTTGTAGGGATGGAACCTGTGCTCTGGTCAGTATTAGATTCTAGGTGTCTGTTGTGTTGTGTGTGTCCCTGCAGTTCTTCAAGTTTGCCAAATCAGTGAGCAGATGACAGAGTCCCTCATTCAGCAAGCTGCAGAGAAAGAGAGATCCTCAGTATCTCCACCCCTCTCATAACTATAGTGAAGTTCTGTGAGCTGGAGACTCTCACTTTCATAGGAGTAGTTCCAATTAGGTTCTTAATGTGAATTTAGGTTGTTTTTTTCCAAATCTAGTTTTATTTCCACTTGACCAACACTGGAAAGGAACCTCTGTTTCCTTTTTTGAAAAGAACAGAGTATCTAAGGAATTTTTAGTTGGAAAACCATTAACTATAGGGCTGTCCCCACCTCAGGAGAATACTCATGACTGGAGATGGGAAACACAGATGTGTTCCCTGCCTCTTACCCAGAGAGAAAGAAATGAAAGCTATTTTCCTAGTGTGCCATTATGGATGTTCTTAATTGCATCCAGTGGTTTAATTACCTCTAATGTGCTAACAGAGATATCTTTGTTTAAAATATCAGCCTTTATTGTGTTGCCCCACTTTCCTTCATGGATTAGGAATTATATCCAAAGTGTTACAGTGCTTTCGATTTGTTAAAAACTAAGGTCAAAAAGGGGACTGAAATGAAGTGTGAAAGAGATTCATGAGAGGAAAACTGTGAGCTTATATAAATTATTATAAAGAGAAAAAAAATGAAACTTTCCAGAAGAGATCTTTTTTATTGCATTCATGACTTAAATGCTGTATTTTAATTTTGAAATTCAAAAGATGAATTGGGTCATCTTTACAGTGTCTTTGAATCAGATTATATGCCTTAGACAATTAAGAACCAGGGGCGAAATATAACTATGTACCCAAAGTAAGGGTCCACATTCAAACTGTCAGTTTAGATAAGGTGCTGATCCCATGTTCAGAGAGGTAGCTGTAGCTGTGACATGCACATAATATCTGCTTCCTATATGATGCTATATCCAAGAAGCCATAGTAACTGGAAATCACTCAAAAAGGTACTTACACCTTACATACAAGGCTTATCTGAGAAAGTCTTCTGAGTAATTAATAGGAAAATAAATCTGAAAAAGAAAGATAATCTTAATTTCTAAGGAAACTGAAGTTCACACCATGGACCCAGTTAAAGCTGTGTTGTTGTCAAGATTTATTGCTTCAAAGGAGGGCAGTGATGAAATATTGTAGTCAGCGTGTAGCCATAAGGGAAAGGAGGAATGGTATTTGAGATGATGGTTCAGAGACTGGGAATCCTAGGAAAGGAGATTATTTTTACAGAAATCCAAGCATCTGCTGCAGTCCACTTCTAGTAAGATATTCCTCTGATGGCTTGGAGGTTGACTGTCCCTTTAGAAAGGTGGAACGGGTCCCTGATTCTCTCTTTGCCTCGCTTGTGTATTCTGGCAGATTCTGGGGCCATTTTGCCATGCAGGTTTTACTTAGGGAAGGAGCTGGAAGCCATGTGGCTTGGCAGCATCCATGTTCTGCTGCTCTGTTTCCCCTAAAAGTCTCTTTAATCCTCCATGACCACCCATTGGTCATGACAAAATCATGAGGAAGTTTGTCTTGAAACTATTCTTTACCTGGTACTTCCACAAAATTCCCTTCTCTGAGCTGTGCTTTTTGGGATACCATGTGCCATGGTTGAGTTAGAATTCTGTCAGTCTGTTTTCTGTTGCCATAGTGAATCACCCAAGCTTGAATGTTACAAAGAAAAGAAGTTTCTTTACCTCAGAGTTTTGGAGGTTCAAGAATATGGTGTGAACCTCTGCTTGTCTTTGATGAAGGACTCTTTAGCTGGGTCACACAGAGGAAGGCATCTTAGCGAAAGCGTGTATGAAAGGGATTGCAAGATGGAACAGGAAGCCAGAGAGCTAGGAGAGTCTGGTCTTACTCTTTTGTAACAAGGCTTCATGAGCAAACTACCTAAGATGCCATGAGAACTATGTTAATTCCTTCCAATTGCGGCACCTCCAGGAATCTCTCACCAAGATCTACCTCTTAAAAGGATTTGCCACCTCTCACATTGCTACTTTGGGAACTAGGTCTCCAACACATGAATCTTTTTTTTTTGGGGGGGGGACACGTAAGCCAGATCCAAACCCTAGCAAATCTCATCTATTATATGATTCTGCCATCTTGCTTGGGAGCCTGTCTCTTTCAGGTGCTTTCTAGCCTGGTGAAAATAGAGCTTCATTGGTCCTAACTCTTATTTTGAACTGTTGTCCTGGCTGCTGTTTCATGCTAAGCAACCTCATTGAGTCTGAAGATAGGACCCTTTGAGTGATGGGAGCACCTGTGAGTTCTGGAGAAAAGCAAGCTTGGTGCACCTGGTTCTATTATTTGAATGCAGGCAAGTGTTGAAATTCTATTTTAAAATCTTGTTGAAACTTTGATGAGGAATTCTCTTGCAGGTCCTGATCTGGAAAATGAGTCTGTATAACACCAGCTTTGAGAGAAGTCCCTACTACGGTGTGTGACTTAAAGTGTATGTGCGTTTGAAATGGAAAACATTGGGGCTTACTCTAGAGGTGATTGGATAATCACAGTAGATAAGTTAGGTCATAAAAAAGGACTGAAATTCATCGTAAGGCTGTGTCTCACTGCTATACCATTCTTGCCTACTTGGGATATTGCCCAACAATAATGGTAAGATGTATCTACCTGTTCTTAGTCTTGAGTAACATAAGGTTATTAACTGATTATAAATTGTTATAGTCAGGTTATAGCGCCAGACACCTATTGCGTATCTGTATGTCATGTGCTTGGGAACTGGAGAATGAGAAAGGGCCCGCCCTTTTCCTGCAGGGTCACATGTAATTAAGGTTTGTTGACTGTGGCAGAAGTCATAGTTTCGCTGTGTTGTTTTGCAAAGTTTCCCCTTTTACCTCTATATTTGAGGAAAATAATAATTCCTTAATTTAAACACGTAATGATAATCTGTCTTTTAAAGGAGCACGTGCGGCTGAGGGCATACATTTTTATTCCTCTGCCATGGCTAGGAGCAGCTTGCACCATCGAGGTACTTTGTCCATGGCTCTCCCCACACTACTCTGGACAGCCGCAGCCTTCCTGACACTCGTGGCATTTTCACTGCATCCCTCATCTCAGGTCCTTTAGTTAATATTTGTGTTCATGAAGGACACCATTAACCTCCACATCTACCCTTCATTTACTCGAACACAGGTCCTTGTTTTTCCACGCTGTGCAGCTTAACTCCTGTCTCTTCTGCCAGAAGTTCTCAGCTCCTCCCAGGCAGAGGGAACCACTGCCTGGCCTGGACTCTGTACCTGTGTTGTCTGCAGTTCTGTCTTGTTTTGAAATTGCTATGTGTGTATCTGTCTTTCTGTCTCACTGGAGTGTATCTGGGTGACAAGGGCTCTGTCATTTCAATGCCATTTCAATGTCATTTCCACATAGTAGGTGACCAAAAATACTTTATCTAAACATAATTAATTCTCTTGATACCTCACATGCTCATGGTATCAGCATCGGTCATTTAAGGGAATTTCTTCCCAAATGTGAAAAATGCTGAGCAAGACCGTGGTACTTTTAGCTAGTATTAATTTTTCTTTATTTGCTATTAAAACATGAGCATTGTATGAATCCATTTTCATTTGATATATAGCTATTAGATAAATGCTTAAAGCTTTCTTTAGCCTCCAAACCGACTCCTAATTGTTGCCCTGGTTTCACTTTGCCTAGTAGCATCACTACCTTCCTGGTTTTCAACAAAGTAATCACTTATGGAAGAGATACTTTATGGGGATGGCTAAATAAAGGGTATCCTTATATTAACTTATGTCTTTGCTCTAGAAATTAAGAGGAAGTTAGTTGTGTAGCCAATTTGGAAAAGAGCCCATTTTGCTTTTGATGGGCTTTGGTTTCTTAACTTTGGGTTAATGAGGAATAACCTTTGTCATTGATTTCACATGTGCTCATGTCTTGTCCTTACGTTTACAGTTGAGACCAGCGAGTCATTTTAGTGTTAAATACCCTTGGGGGAACATATTTACTCTCAGTTCACTCTCCTTAGTGAAGCTCTAAGTGGTGGGGGAATTCAGTATTGATTGGGTCTAATGAAAAAGCTTCTTCCTGTCAACTCTTGGTTTCCTCCTTGGCTTTCTTCTCTCCTTTTCTCTTACTCTAAAGCTATTGATAGCAGCATTAAGTGAGTCTTCTGTGTGTGCAGCAACCCTGTATGGTTTTTCCCCGCTTGAAGGCTTGCACTTTTTAAAAGTGAGATATGGATGGAAGGCATTTGATTCAATCTGAGATACCGTGATGTTGTAGAAATAACATTGAACCAGGAGGTGATATCCTTGTGACCTTGGTGGAAGTCCTTTTGTCTTTTTGCTTAGTTTCTTCACTTTCAAAACAAAAAGATTATTATCAGAAATCCTTTCCTTTCAGTTATATCTTTCTTAATGTTTATTCCTCATGTTAATATTCATAGACAGATTCCAAGATAACCATATAAGGCATGTAAGAAAATGACCTATGATATGGTTGATAAGAACCTGTAGAAGATTGGACATGTGTATTAAATGGAATAGCAAAAAGCCGACAGATATCTTTCCCAGGTGTGGAAATATATATATTTTTTATTTCTACCCTGTGTTTCCAGCATTGTGGGAGGCTGAGGTGGGAGGATTCCAAGTTTGATCTTAGCCTTGGCAGCTTACCCACTGAGCAAGACCATGCTTCAAACGAAAAAAAAATAAACAAGATTTGAATTCAGTTTATTGTAAAGGTCCTGTGTTCAATCCCCAGTACTACAAAAAAGCCAAAGCCTAAACCCCAAACCAAATACACTTAACTGCTTTCTTTTATATTCTTTGCAATTGTTCTTAGCTTTATTAATAACACTGGACATAAAATATATTTTTAGTTAAGTTTGTTTAGATTCTAGATTTCTTATATAAATTTAGAACAGCACTGGAAGGATTTAGTAAAACCTTGGAGCCAGATTTTTTTTTTCGTATAGAAAATGCACTTATTTATTTACTAGTGTAGTCTTGAAGAGAAGATAATGTTAAAAAAAATACGACAGGAAAGGAAATGGTGAATGGACAGGAAAAGATATTGAGTGAAAATTGAAAATTTATGTCCGAAGAAGGTAACATGAAATGTCTTATTTCAGCACAGTTTCAAATTAAGCAATGGAAATACAGTAAGTACAAGATGGCATGTGAATTGGAATGCTAGCAAGAGATATGTCATGCTTCAATTGCCAAGTGTCTAGATTTCTGAGACCTTGGGATATGCCATCAGGATTTCATTAATTAAAGGAAGAAGAAACCAACATTTACTGGATATCAGGCTTGACATTCTCCTGGAATCATCATATTGAATATTATGAACATAAAGTAAGTTGAACTGTGCTATTAGTGGTAATACTAGAGGATTTAGAAAGGACAGTTATAATTTAAATATTGCGTGAGATGCTTCTTTTACTCGTGTTACTCACATCATGTGTACTTATAGGTGTTACTGGTATTTGAACTTTTTCTTCTTTTTTTTCTATTTCTTTTTGTCTTATTTAAAAGAGAAAAAAATAGAAAAGAAAGACAAAAAGCAAAGCAGACAGACAAAACAACAACCACAAACCCAAAACAATAACAATATGGGCTTTCAAAACAAGAAGTTAAGAATTTAACAATGGTTTTTATATTGCATGTCAAAAGAGTTGCTTAGAGTACCAGATATAGATGTGCAAAACTGATTTAAACATATGAATATTAACTATTTTTTCCATTTATCTGTATAGTATGTTTATCACAGACATAAGACAATTCTGTTTTAGTTCTGAATCATTGATCATGCCAGTTCACCAAAAACAGGCTTTGCCTACTCCTTGGCTTTGGTTTTATTTTATTTTTATTTTTTAAATTTTAAACAGAAAATAAAAGATAAACAATGCAACTGAGTTTCAAAACAGGTTAGCAGGGCAGTTATAATAGTTGATACATTGCGTATTGTTGTCTTTCTAGTAGTTAATAAGAGGACAGGACACAGGCATGATATCTTGTCTAAACAATATTAGCTCAAAACACTCTTTTCAAGGGATAAATAGAAGTTAGTTGTATAATTACTTCACGATCTTGTGTGTGTGTATATATACATTTTTCTTTCCCTTTTTCCTTTCCCCTTTCCTCTATCACAGTTTGTCCTTTCTTTTGAACACTTTCTTCCCAACTCACAATATCCGTTGTACATTTTGGATCCTATTTACTTGTTCAGTTTCTCTCACTAGTGAGACAATATGATTTTTACACATATGGATCTGATTAATTTCACTTACGAGTATGGTCTCAAGTTATTACCATTTACCTATTAAACTCCAGTTTATCCTTCTTTATGACTGAGTAGTACTCTGTTATATCAAAAAGGTACATCTTATTTATCCATTCTTTTGTTGATGAGCACTTGAGTTGTTTCCAAGATTTAGCTATTACAAATTATACTGCTATAAACATGGTTGCACATATATCATTGTGGTATGATGTTTTTAATTCTTCTGGGAAAATACCTAGAAGGGGAATAGCTGGATAGAATGGACATCCAATCCTAGTTTTTTGAGGGATCTGAACACTGATGTTCACAGTGCTTGTACCAGTCTACACTCCCACCAACAGTGGAGAAGAATCCCTTTTTCCCTACAGCCCTGCCAGCACTTGTTATCTGTTGATTTTTTTTTGGATAATAGCCATTCTTTCTGGGGTAAGATGGAATCTCTACATGGAAGACCCCAAAAACTCCACACAAAACACTTGGAGATTTAATATCCAAATCCAGTAGTGTAGTGGGATAACAAAGTCAACACTCAAAAGTCAATAGCAATCCTGCACACAAGCAACAAATTCACAGAGAGAAATGAATAAAAGCACCCCCTTCATGATAATATCTGAAAAAAATACTCAAAATGAAATTCTTAGGAATCAACCTAATGAAGGAAGTAAATTACATTTGAAAATTACATTACCCTAAAAAGGGGGATTAAAAAGGATATGAGAAAATGGAATGATAACCGTTGTTCTTGGATAGGGAGAACCAATATTGGGAAAATGGCCATACTCCCGAAACTGCTATATAGATTGAATGCAGTCCCAATCAAAACATCATTAACATACCCCACAGATCTAGAGAAAACATTGCTTAAGTCCATTTGGAACCAGAAAAGATCTAAAATTGTTCCTTGAATTTGAAGCCTAACACAAGTCAAATTCTTCTCACTCCATGGGAGTATTGTTTGTTTCTGAAGTGAATACTGTAATATTATGAATCAGAGAATACCTCAGAATGTATACTGAACAGGAAGACTGTTTAGAGAAAGAATTTGGAAGGCTAGAATTTAGAGGATTATTTCTCCCCAAAAAGACAGGGATTGAAAATAAACGTGAGATTCTGTTGACCCAATGGATGATTTACTGTTTGATGAGAACATTATGCTCATATAATCAATCAGGTGCTGATGTTAGTCCTTGCATGTAACATGGATGTTACTCTATTTCATGCCATTAGATAGAGCCAAGCATATTGCTTGTGTGTGACATAGATGTCACATAAAATGTATTTGTAGCATAAATAATTTTGCTAATAACATAGGCCAAACAAAACCAGCCAAATACTTCTATTCAACCATACTCTGGATACATATATAAGAAGAGTCATCTTTATATATGATCCTACGGAATATTTGAAATTGTTGAGTGAAATCTTCTGATTCAATTTTATCCTACACATAGATAGACTTAGCAGCAAAAGTGTACACCATTAATTAGCAATCAAAGAGTTTCAAAGCTATGGGAAAATTTTATGATCATTAATTTTTTTTAATATTTGAAACTTCTGACTCTTTACCAGTGTTCATTTATATACATTTTCAATTTTTTGCAAGTTTCCATAGTTTATTTATAATAGATTTATTATTGAAGAATAAGTAAGGACACTGGCCTTTTTCTTAAAGAAGTTGGGGGTTAGTGGAGGCACAGAACACCAATATCTGAAATGCAGTTAAAGTTCCCTGCAGTTAAAGTTGGAAAATTGCCATTCACAGCCAAAATGACACATGGTGTCACCTCTGATTATTGAATGCTTTGTTTTCCTTCAAGGTTCATGCAAAATCTGTCTCCCAGATGCTTCTTAGTTTATATTCTTTGGGAAAGTTAGAAACAGAAACAAAGAAAAATGTATCACTAAACCCTTCCATTGCAGGAGTTGCTTAGATCATGGCTTCTCAGATTTAATGGAGATGTAAATCCCCTTGAATCTTGTGAAATGTGGATTCTGATTTAGTGGGTTAGAGTAGCCTTAGATTCATTTCCAGGTGACCGCAGTTTTAAGGACCACACCTCGAGTGGTAAGGTGAATCAAATCTACCGTTGTGTCACACCTCCTCATTTCCCCCTCCACATTTGTGTTTTGTCATTGCCAGTCTAAGTTTTCCTGGTTTCTCAACTCTTCCTTACATACTGTGAACCCAAGCCTTTCTGAGGCAGTTATATGATGTCTAAAAACGTTAAAAAAACTTAGAAGCCAAGAGAGGCGCGATCAAGTCGTTCAATTCTGATCTTTGGTTTTCTAGTCTGAAAGTTAGGATGCCGATACGTAACTGGATTATATCTGGAAATAAATTGTTTGAGATGAATGATTTCTAGTACTTGAAATTACATTGCATGTAGAAAGTATGTGGACCATTCTGATTACCTATGTGTAGAAACTCTAATTTTTCAATATCATTGTAAAGCTGATTGCTTAGAATAAACATTATAATCCAGACTTGGTGTGATAAATCCAGAGATATCTTGAGGCTAGTTTGGAGTTTTTGTGAAGTCTTTAGGAGAGCTCTTTTTCCCTCATATTTCACTAGCTGTCCTTGTCATTGCTGCTTATAATGTGCTTTGAGAAAAGAACTTTATACTTTCACAGTAGGTATCTTATTATATTTTAATGTTAGCCAAACTCTCAGAATTTTCATCAGAGGATTTTGCCTGGATCCTAAATTGAGTCTCTGGTTGGTCTAGACCTCATCTGAATCGATTCTGGCACTTTCACAGGTTGATTTCACAGCATGTGAGCTGTATGCTTGAAGGTCTTAACTGTGTTTAGTTTTAAGAGTCCTACGCATACTGTTGCTCCTAATCTCAATGCTACACTCAGTGAACTAACGTTATGAAGAGATACGCATTTTACTGATTCTCAAATGACAGCTGATTTTGTTCTTTATGTGCGCATGCAAATCCCTATTTATCATTCAGATCCACTTTCTGGGTAAACTTCTCCTTTGTGTCCCTGCTTACTCTGGGGATGCTTTTATTACAGTGCTTGCCCCACTTTGTCAAAATAATCTTGTTTTGTTTGTTTGTTTGTTTGCTTTCTTGTACACTTTGACTTTGTTGACAGTTGGGTCATCATTGTGACATTAATGTTTGTTGATTAATATTCTTAATAGATTCTTGTTTTTCTCTCTTCCTTCTGCTACTCTTTCTCCTGGCATAAGCTCGTCTTTATTGATTTCATCTGTCTCCTCTCTATTTATGACCCAAAGATTAAGCTCATTTTGAGATAATCTAACTACGTACTTGATAACTCTGTTGTTATTTCTACCAGAAGCTCAAAGGCACATTGCCTCATTTTGAAAATATTATCTTTCCCCAGATTGCAATCTGCTTTGTATCTTGAGTTTCCTCTCGGTGAATGGCACTATTAATAATTTTGAATAAACAATAGGCAAATATTGGTAGATTTTTGACACCAAGCTTCTCTTCTAACATGTTGCAGTCTCACTTATCTTTGAGTCATCTGCTCTAGAGCCTCATATCCACTTCATGGATTTTATCTCCGTGATGCTTTATTCTTTATTTGTTCATCCAGCATCAACTAAGGACTTTTGCAGAACTGTAAGTGTTAATGAGATGTTTCAGGCATGCTAACAGCACATAGCCAACCACCTTCGTACTGTATTCTTACTGTTTTTCTAAGTTCCCTGCCATCGTTTAGGAGCTGGTTGTCACATCGGAGGTATTGCAAAGTCTCCCACATCACAACCTTGCTTTTCTTGACTCTCTGATCATGTTTTACACACAATTTTTAATAATGTACCTAATATTAGGTTACTCTCTTTTGCAGTGGTTCCCAACTATGATTTATTTACAAAACTATAATTTGTAATGGCTTTAAAATGGCTATGATTCTTGAGATCTTGTCTCGTCTCATCTTTTTATTTTGCCACTTGGTGTCATTTCCATAGTCCCAACTACCTGAATGTGGCCTTTACAGCCAGGCCAGGAAGATGAAAACATTTCCAATAGGCAGTACATGTGGCTGGCAAGCCACCCATGTGAAATAAATGAACAAATATGGAAACTGTATAGCTGCGTGCCAGCAGTTGTTGAAATTCCAAAATACATGACAGAAAGGTCTTTCTTCTGTTCCTCTGTTTCGATATTTCCCATGCAGCTTGCAATCCAAGCAGCTATTTTGACTGTGTGCTAATCCAAGGAATCAAAACTTGGGGACGTTTGATGTCTTTCATAAGCTTCTAAGCCACTGGTTAGATGAGTCAGTGCGCAGGAGAGCCGTTTCTTAATGTACCTATGTGGCCATATGGCTTTTCTTGGTTTAGATTAAATATTTTAAAATTGAAATGAGAAACTTAGAGTGTGCTATTTAAGTAAAGGAAGTTCTTTTTACTGCCCAGGTATTATGGATGACGGGCTTAATCAGACATAATATTTATTTCTCCATTTGTTTCTTGGGTTGATTTTCTGCCATCACTTCGCCTAGTTGTCACTCGTGCCTGACATCAGTTCATAATGTCTCTTGGAAATTATGCATCTTGGAAAGTGAGTCTTCTATTTAATAACTCATAAGAGAATGCTTAGGTGTATCATATAAAGGTCTGAAACTGATTTGAAGTACAATAAAAATAAAGTGTAGTTTTGTTTTTTTGTTTCTTTTGTTTTACTGTGTAAGTTAAATACTGAAGACTAGGATTGCCTACTTTCCATTTTTAGAATCTAGGATAGGGAAAAAAAAATAGAATTCTCTTGCTGAAAAGATAGAATTAAAGTATATGCAAGTAGTTCCCAGTATTTCCCTGGAGAAATGCTCTGTTCCGCTTCTCTATACAAGTGGGGATGTATGTAGAATACAGACTCTTAATTTTAGACTTTTTATATTTGTCAGCCGTTAATTTTTCTTTCATTAAAAGATTGTCTTTTTCTTGGTCACTTTTGCTTTCTTTGGGTGATTGCTTTAATAATTTCATGTCACAGGCATCAGTCTCAGGAAATTAGTGACAACATTTCTATTCCACTTTTTATTTCTTAAGCTCTAAGTGAAAGCTTTGGTTTATTTAGTTTTTCTTCTGTACATGTTTTACTTTTTTAAAAAAATGCCTTTTAAAATGTATTTTCAAACTTCAGTGGTTATTTATGGCATGCTTCAGTCTTGTAGCATCTCACAAATTGCTTTATAATGTGAAATATTAATTCAAAATATAAATTTATGCTTGCTTTCATTTAAACGCAAATAGTGTTAAATTTTATTTTTTAAATTTTACTTTCTATACTCTAACTTTATTTTATGACAAAATAAAAATAATGTGAGGATAATTATGTGAGTCTAATAGACTGAGGTCTTTTATGGCATGACATACTTCTGACATTTACTTTTAACCTTTACCATATATAGCAAAATATCTGGTACATCTTTATATTTCCCTGGAATATAAAACAAAATAAAAAATAACACATTTTAGTCACTTTAGCTTCAAGCATTAAAAAAATACAATGAAAATCCTTATGTTTTCTAAAACATTGATTCATTTTTTATGGTTTAGATTCCATTTCACTTATTTTGATTGTGTTTTCTTTGTTTTTATAAACATACATTCATATTTTACGTACTTTTATTTATATGAAATTATTAAGAATAGGCATAACCAAACTTTGAAGTCCAGTTTTTCTGTTTTAATACTCTATTTATTAAAATAACTATCCAGGTTTATTGAAAGAATGAAGTTATAAAATAAATCCTGTTTTCCAAATTACAAAGATAACTTAAGCAGACTTCTCTTTTTGCATTAGTTTATTAATCAGTCATTTCCTTTTCCTTAGCCTAACAATTGAAGATATCTTGGTTAAATATATAATCTGTTCATTTGAAATTCTAAATTTCTGAATAGCTCAACTAGTCTTACTCTTGTCACATCTATGAAATCACTCTATGACCAATTATGAAATATCGTTTGAGAGCCTCCTCTGAGATACCATTGTAAAATATGAAGCAGCTCCTCCATAAGATGGCCCCATAAGCAGACATGCCAGGGCAGGTGTTGATTCACTGATAATAATGGGATCTGATTGTAGTTGGAGGATTTACCGTACAGTGATAACCACCTCTGAGAGAACACCATGAGTATTTCCCAGAACACTTTGTCTAATCTATCGCATAGCCTGCTAGGAATTGCTCATTTTCATATTGATATTTTATTTATATTTTTATTCACAGAAATATTCACATTAGGGCCAAAGGAGTACCAGTTTAATCTCAATCTTATGGAAAGTTGGACACTTTTAATATTAAAGTACGTAAAGGTACCAGTCATGCACCTGGAACATTGTAAGAGTTCAATAAACTTTTTTTTTGATCCCTCTGACTTTTCATTCTATTGTCAGTGTTCTTCCATTGTACAAAGTCATATTTCCCAGGTTTCTCTTTATTAAGTTAGAAATAGTTTTATTTCTTCACCTATTCAATTAGTCATTCATGTTCTGTAGACACTTCCCTGTTTGTATTCATACAATGCCATGTCTACAGATGAAATGATGGAAAAAAAATATATAAATCACTCCACTAATGATTATATCAGAATCTTCTTTCAACTTTCAGATTAATTTTTATTCTTTTTGACCCCCATTGGCTGATAGAACTTTATATCTACAATAAATTTAAGAAAATGAAAAACATAATTTTGATGAGATTTGAATGCTGTTTTGCATTCAAGTCATAAATCAGAACTGAGATGAAATTTTTGTAAGGAAAATCAAACAATGAATTTCGACTTAAACATTAATTTCTGCAAACCATACTTAGATATATTCCCAAGATACTCAACAGCGTTGTGTGTGTGCATATGCACATACACACTGAAGCACTACCACGATTATAAATGTGTGAGTTAATGAGCTATCAAGAAGAGTATTAAAAACCCATGAAAAAAATTATCACATAGCGGCATATCCTTAATCAGCCTGGCACTGTGTAATTAGCTCTGGAGAGATGAAGAAAAGTCTGTTTGTGTCACAACTGTGTTATAGCGAGGTGTGTGTTGTTTATTTTTTATTTATTTAGCCCATATTGAAAGCTTACTCTGTGTTCCTCATTAGGCAAGGGGACCATTCCTTAACCTTCCTGGATCCCTGTCACATTCATGTTGATATAATTTAATGAGAATACCAGTACCTCCTTTGATTCTCCGACAGGGTCTTTTCTGGACTCTGCCTGGCCCTCCTTTTGGCAGTACCTCTGTGGAGCAAGGAATCCAAGAGCCTGCATAGGCCTGTTTGCCTTTAGTCCTTGTTTTGTCATTCTGTAGCATGTGGTGGACATCTGGAACCCCAAAGGTCCTTGGTTGAATAAGATGCTTCAAGGAGCAATGTGGGCCACTTCTTTGTGTTCCTAAGGTCAAACTGCACTGGAGGAGGTGCACCTGTAGATGCACCAGGTCAACTGTTTACGACTGACCCTTGGACACATAAGCTTTGTTATGCATTGAATCTGTGTGTACCTTCTGATGCTGTTCCTTGGCTGGAAATCAGGGTAATTTCCAAGAAGCACAATCATTTTATTTAACAGTTACCTTGATTTATAAATTTAGATTTAAACACTAGATATGGGATATGTGGGCCTTCACTTGCTCTGGGCCCTACAAATATTTGGGGGTTGTTTTAACTAATGCCTAGCTTAAACATGAGTGCTATGAAAAAAATCTTACTTAAAATTTTTAAAATCGGCATATGCTGAAGATATGTAATATAAAAATAAATACCAACAGGAGTTCAGTGGTGATGAGTACTTGATACTCCCCATGTGGCCTCAGTACCTTGTGTTCAGGACATTATGGACATTCACTGCCATAGCCGCAGTGAGATTTCATTTAGATGTGACAAACCATTTCATAACTGCGCCTGCTCATGCTTCTTCCCTGAATCCACTGGTCAGTGTATGTATGCAAGTATGTACATCTGTCTGTTGTCACTCTATGTAGATGAAGTTATTATAAAAACAGAGAAACATTTACCCAAAAGGAGAACAGCAGATTTAGAAAATTAGGTTGTAATGACACTTAGGACATGCCCTTTTACCTTTTTGTTGGCCTTAGGAACACAGTGGTAACTGATCCCTAGACCATCTGTGCAATAGTGTCATGCACAGTCCTAGGGGACTCACTTATAGGATCGTCCGTGAGTCGCACTTCCGGGCATGGCAGAGGGAAATCTGATGCATCAGGAAGAGAGCCATTCTCAGTGGATACTCAGTGTAGTCTGAGAGATATATTATTATTCTTTTCTCTTCAAGGATCCTCACACATGCATTGGAACTCTTGAGTGAGAATTCCTTGCTATAAAGAGGAGCCACCACATTTGGGAGAACCTCAGCACTTGTACCTGAATAAGCAAATCAACATCTGTTCTAGTTTTCCTTCCTTCTGTTTCAATGAAGACTTTTTTTCTAGCAGATACCTGTCCTCCTGTATTCTAAATCTTATCTCCTGCCAGCTTCATCAGGAAGATCTGTTGCTTGGACTCCTTTCTCCTTGATCTTCCTGGTTTTTTTTTTTGTGTGTGTGTGTGTGTGTGTGTGTGTTGTTGTTTTTTTTTTTTTTTGTTTTTGTTTTTTTTTGGTGCCCGGGATCGAACTCGTGAGCTCACATTTGCCAAGCAGGCACATACACCGCTAAACCCCCGGCCCCGATCTTCCTGTTTTTCATTCAGTGTACTTTCATCTTTGTGAAACATCAAACAACCTTCCCATAATCACTGTGTTTTTATAAGCTGGAAGAGTGCCTTCTTATTGATATCTGACCTTTTAATAAATCTGCCATATTTACCATTAACTTTTCTTCACCTCCCACCCACAATTTTCTCTTTCTCATCTGGAATTGACATTTAACATCCACAAAACTGCTCTGGACACTACTACCAGTGATTTTCAATTTACTAACTATAGTGGACACTTTCTAGTACTCGTCGCATGACATCTTGGCAGTGCTCAAACTGCTGGTCAGTCCTTCTTTTTGAAATCTTCTTTATCTTTCTGATTTTTGCTCAGTGTCCTTAATTTGTTTTTATCTCCTCTGCTCTATTTTATAAGTTTTCTTGGATCAGTACCCGATTACGATATACGTTCCTGGCTTCACACCTTGAAAATCAGCTATTTTTGCCTTTATATCCTCTGTCAAGACCTCTCTTCTAAACTCTAAACCTGTATTTCCAGATTCCTCTTGGTGCTTCCAACTGGAGAGATCCCAAACTGCATTTGCAGATCAGTGCCTACATCTGTTTCTCTTCAAATGCTTCCTTCTCCAGTAATGCTACTGGCATCTATCTGGTTTGCATCCGTAGCCTGGCAGTATTGCTTCACATGTGTGAGGGGGGGTGTGAGCCCAAAGAGCATCTGGGTTTGGAGACTGGTGAGAATGACGAGTGGGACTTGTTTTAAGATTGCATTTTCACCCCTTGTTTACTGTCACACAAGCACGATGCAGGAAGTACTCACAGTATACTCAGTTCACCACGTGTACCGCCTCGGAGGCTCCCTAATACCCCTCCAGGGTGTGCTGCACCTAGTGGTCAGCAGAGTTTACAGCAGAAGGATCTTCATTACTCAAGGAAATACACACGCTAGGTTTGCTTTTTTGGCAAACTGGGGAACAGTTTTAATAAATGTATATTTTAGATTAACCTAATTTATTATTGTTTAAAGAACATTATAAAAATTATTATGTAATTATTGATGATACATGTTTGATATTTGTTCGAATGACAGTGTATGCACTTTGTTTCGTATGATAACACCTCTTGTTATTTCTACGAGAAATAGGAAAGAAAACCACATTAATAATTGGTAAGCAAAGAAAGGATACTAGTTTGGGACAAAAAGTAGATAAAGAGTTAACTTTTTAATGATATGCAGGTTTTCATAGCTACTTGAAATTTTACACCATTGGCATCGTTGGGAATGATTTGAGAAGCAGGATGGTAGACAGACCACTGTGTCAGTGTTTGGTTAGTGGGCAAGTGCTATAAAGAGTATTGTCCGATAGTGCTCTCTCCCTGTGTCTCAGCTGCCTTCTGCTTTTCCCACCCAGAGTTCCTGGATAACCTTGCTTTCAGACAGCTTCATGTGTTATGGTCTATTAGAGTCTGAATGGTCTGAACCCATGTTGGACCACTTTCCAAACTCATAATCTTTAAACTCCAGTCACTCTATGAATTGTTTAAACTCACTGTAGTGCCCTCTTCCGTTGAACGTTTCCTCTTATTTCTACAGTTGCATGCAATGTTACTATTTTCTGTTTCCCATGTTTCTTCTAGCTAATTCTTCCTTGTTTGTTCACATTTATCTTCAATGCTATGTCCCAAAGGTAGTCATTTTTGATTCCTTTAGAGATAAGGAGATCCATTCACCATAGCAGCCAGAATTGTTGCAGAATACTTTTCAGAGTTTTAAGTAATTAATTGTAGAATTATTTATGAAGGCTCTGTTTCTTGCATCAGTGAGTCAGTTTCTTGAGAACACTGGATAGAACTGTCATATACAATGGCACAGTACCAAAGACAGGACATTGGCGAAAGGAACAATCAATGTAAAAATCAACACAGTGAAGGCAGGCAGGCATCAGGCTTAGTATGTGGTTATTGTCTTGCACCTTTTTTTGATATGCATTTTTCAGAATAGATGCGGTCTCTTATTACCTGTACCTTTTTCTCAGGATTAATATTATAAGTCACTAAAATAATTACTACATTGCAAAGCGAGAAGTTAGGTACTATTTGGAGAAATATCACTCTCAAGATGTGTAACCATGTAGGGCTATGGTTTCTAATGCCGTAGCCACTAGATACATTTGGCTTTTTTTTTTTTTTTTCTTTTTGAGGTATAGTACGAGGGATTTAACCCTGAACATTTTTCCTGAGCTTCATCCCTGGTCCTTTTTATTTTTATTTTGAGATAAGGTCTTGGTCAATTGTCATTTTTCCCAGGCTGAGCTGAAAATTGTGTTCTTGCCATGGTCTCCCAAAGTGGTGGGATTACAGGGATGCACCACTGTGTCTTGTTTACATCTGGATTTTGAGCAAATGTAAGTGATTCATTCGAATTGAGATGCATGGCTATTATAAAATACACAATGGACGTTTACAACATAAAGAAAATGAATGCAAAATATGCCAGTAATTTTTCTCTTGATAGCATGTATAGGATACATTACGTTAAATAAAATAAGTAAAAATGATTTCACTCACTCTTCCTCTTTTGCTAAAGGTGATCACCAGCAAAGGTGAGATGACCTGCGTGGCTTGCACTGTTGCTGATGGTGAGCTGAGCTTACCTGAGCTGAGCTGAGCTTCCTTCCCTTGCTAATCACATGCCTTGAGGAAGAAAAACCATTTTGGTGAAATGAGACCATGGCATCAGTGATGCTGCTAAAAAGTTTAAATGTTCCACTCTTCTTATTGAAAACCTATGGACTGCTTTCTCAGAGTTGTTTTAATGATCTCACTATCATATGTATTATTTGGGGACAAGGACACTTTTTGAAACAACATGATTTTTCTTCTTCTTCTTTTTTTTTTTTTTGGTTTGCATCGTTTATTTTCTCTTGTGAATTTGTACTCTAACCATCATCATGCCTATTTTCCTTGCTGGATTCTAGAATGTGGTTGGGTCTAGTTTCACTTAAGCAAATGGGAGTTAGTAAGGTTTCAAGCTTTGCAATACCCTGCGAGTTTTCCTGATGTGAAGGAAGATGTTGCAATTGACCATAAATTATCTTACCATCAACATTAAATCTTAGAACTATGAATTCCAAGAAGATGCTAGTCCATTAAGCAAACAGATGAAATATGCTTTGCCTAAAGCTTTATCTGCAGCGCAGTTGATTGTAATTCTTACTAATGAGACAAGAAGGGGAAGCTTGGGCACCTGGAACTGAAACCACATCACCCACTTAATTACTGGTGGATATTAATTATTACTGCTTAAAGTTAGAACTGATTTAGTGTTCTTAGAGATTGCTGGCAAACCCTTTAATTTAAGTCTCGTTATTAATTTCTACCCCCCACCAGCACGGAGCTGTAAAAACAGTCTCTGCCGTGTATCATTGAATCTGTTCAATTATGGGTATTTTATGATACCCAATACTTAAAACAGAGTAAAATCAAAAGTCAAAGCCTTGTCATTAATACCAGTGTGGTTTTAAAACCACTGAGTAAAATAAGAAATCTGTTGATGATGTAACTCTTTTAGCCTTAGGGGACTAGACTTAGTCTGAAATAAACTGCCAAACCTGGGTCTAAAAATTAACCCTTCTGACTCTTGGTGTAATGTTCTGTCTCCTAACGTCTGAGAGTAGACTAACTCCAAAATGCCAAAACTCTCAATAGTGTTGAAGTGGATACATATGATGGGATTCTTCAATATGTGAAACTTTAGAAAATACCCTCATTTGTTTGTATGAGTGCATGTGTGAGAGAAATTCCTATGGCATACAGGAAAGAAGATGCTTTATAATTTTCATTGCTTTACTGAAGGTTTTCAAAAGACCTTGCAAGTTTTTTTTTTCATGTCTCTCATGTTCTTATTTCTTTTTATTATTGTAAATATCAGAGGACTTTTTTTAGTAGATTTTATTTTCTAGAGCAGTTTTAGGTTCACATCAAAATTGAAGGAAAAGTGTAGAGATTTTCCATATATCTATATTCTTCTCCCTATTGGGGAAAATTTGAAATTTTTCTAGGTTGTCCCCGAAATATGTTTTTGCTTTGCATTTATTAAGCAGTTATACATACATGTATTTATTACATAGTCCTATGGGAAAGGTAGGTATTACTGAAGCCAGATAAAGAGGTAGCTCTGGTTTTTATTGAGTGGGAGAGGAAATAAGACTACAAATAAAATAAAAACAGAACCAATAATTATTGTTTTCTTAAACGAAAATGTAACCTTATTCCAGAGAGTATCTTTTATTTTGTTTTCACAGAGGTGAGGATCCAACCCAGGCCCTCACACATATTAGGCAAACATTCTACCACCAAGCTGCACCCCCAGCCACAGAGAACATCCTTTTGAGTTGTTGACTAAAAGGAAGAAAATGAATTCATGCTCTGTTGCTTTTAGAAGTCTTCAGTTTTAATGGACTGAAATGTTTATCAACAATCTAGTGTTTAGCTACTTAGAATTTACAAAGGAAGTTATATTCCCATCTTTGCATTCTTTGAAGAACTATTGTAATAGTTAAGAAAGAAGATCCAATTGAACCTTATACTACATATCACAAAAGTCATTTTTCCTGCACTGAGGGTTCATTCCCTTACTTAGAAGGAGAGGGAAGAAGAACAGTTTTCCCAACTGATGGTTTGCAGTCCAGTAGGAAGAATATCTGCTTACCATTACTATTCTCCTTAAAAATAGAATACATTATTTAAAATGTTTTTCTTTTGAGAATTACAATTTTGGAATATATAACTAAGCAGCCCTGTTCCCCCCTCCCCGACCCCTTGCACAGTGTCTAGACCTGGAAGTTTCTCAATCTGAATGTCTGATATTTAGAGGGGATTGGATGTATATGTTTGGGATTCAGTCATTCAAAAATGTTTTTTTTTCTTTTTATTGACATCTTTTTTGCACAGTTCTAAGTAGAATGGTAGTCTTGAATATTACACATTTTTAATGTGACTCTCCTAATGTACCATTTGTTGAAGTCAGGCGGCATGAAAAACACTGAAGCTGAAATGATAAGTCTTTGACTATTGTAATCTGAGCCTGCAGGAGAGAGCTCTGCCTCTTAAAGTAGGTGGTTGTGCCCGAGGGTATATCATAACAACAACAACAAATTAAACACACAGTTGAGCTCAAAACCAAATGAGAAATCTTCAGGTGCCAGAAATGAAGAGAACATTTATTTTCATAGAAATGAACAGGAAGTGGTTTTCTGTGCTTCAAGAGGAATTGCTGGATGCAGACACAGGCATCCATTGTTGGGTGGTGGGCTT
Source organism: Dolichotis patagonum (assembly GCA_004027295.1). NCBI lineage: Eukaryota > Metazoa > Chordata > Mammalia > Rodentia > Caviidae > Dolichotis > Dolichotis patagonum. Next base: position 139,522 of record PVJX010002009.1, read on the forward strand.
AGCCCTCCTGCAGGAACAGAGCTGAGGACTGTGTGGTCAGGCGGGCGCTGTATCAAGGGTGCTGCTCCTTCTGGAAAAAAGTGGTTTAGAAAAGGTGTGCACTTGCCAAAGAAAACAGGAAGGAACTTGATGCCTACCTAGGGCAGTGGGTGGAAAGTGTCACCGGGGAAGAATTAGAAGCCCAGCCCTGGATCACATTCTGAATGAGGTTCAGAATGAAACTCATTTTATTGAGGTGAAATTCCAGTCTGAGAGGTTACATAAAATGTTCTGTGACACTGAGGTATTACAAGAAGCCACTGCAAAACCTGGGATTCATGGTCCAGTGGAAAACAAAACAGAGCCCTCTGAAGAAAATGCCATAGCCTAATAATTGAAGAGTACAGGAATGTTAACCACCACAGTGAAGGTAAAACAACAAATCAAGGAACTGATTCCCTTAAGTCTGAGATATTAGGTAAATCTGCATTACATTTAAAGTAGTGTTGTTTTAGATGTTTATTAGCTAGAAGCAGATATAACAAGGTAAGAATAAGACAATATGGAAAAAGATTAACAAATTATAATTATATATTCGAAGGAAAAGATGTATACATGTATTCAAAAACAAAATAACAAATTATAATTATAATATTAGAAGGAAAAGGTGTATATATGTATTCAAAAATAGGCTACATGCAATAGGAAGTGATTGAATTGCAAATGAAGCATTCTTTGAGTGCTTCTCTGAGAGAATAATATATAGATAAAACACACTGATTTTAAGGACAATGTGTGTATAGAAGCTCCAATCTACATGTCACAGGAGTTCTGGAAAAGGAAAAGAGAAACCTTGCCAGACTATCAATAACCAAAGGGATTAACACATAGAATTTACAAAATTAAAAAAAAATGTAACATTTTTTCATCCTGTGGCTTCTTAATAAAATCCATACCTGAAGATACTATACTAAAGTCATGTCATTTTAAGACCAAAATCTTAAAAGACGGATTAACTACAAATGAAAGTAGGAGGATTCATTGCAGATTTGTCATTGGCAATAATAGTTGCTAGGATGCTATGATGGTATTTTCAGAATGTTGAGAGGAAAAAAAGTCATGTTGATGGTGCATATCCACAATTCATGAGAGAAAGAGCAAGAGAGAAAGAGAGAGAGAATTGAAAGATATGATGATGAATGAAAAAGGTGATGAACATATTATGAAAACAGTTTTAATAACCGAGAAAGGATCTTGTGATAAGTCATTCATTGGTTGAAAAATTCTAGAACTAAAATATTGGGCATGAAGAGGAGAGTAAAGTTTACAGTTTTTTGGTGTTTGCATTATTTGCTAGGAACTTAGTGATTATAATGTACTTGTTTAACTTATATATTTATGTTAAATAAGTCAGAGCAACCACTGAAATAATAGAAATAATACTTTCATTTTTTTTATTTAAAGAGGAAAAAAAACAAAATAAAACAGAATAAAGGGTAGTGACAATACAGTATTTCAAGGAAAAAAGGAGGAGTACAATAGCAATAAAACCTAAGAAATTATTACTTGACTAATTACATACTGACTTCTTTGAAATAGTTGTTCTAATTACAAAGTTAAAACATGTAGACATTCAATCAGTGAGACTGTTAACAGTTCTGCTCCACAATCTGACAAAAACAACAATATGGTCATCCATCTCACCCACTCAAATATACATGCAATTATATCAATAGGGTAAAATTAAACACAACAAAACAGAGCAATGCAGATCACAAGAAAGCAATGTAAGACATAAATTTCAAAGCTAGGCAATTGGAGATATTCACTCTCTATCATATTGACTCTTGTTTTCTTCCAAATAGTTGTCCAGATTGTCACATATAGGGAATTCACATGAAACAACCTAGTATGGAATTGATCTGAGCAGGA